>WSTW01000025.1:0-30130 GCA_019632305.1 Tulasnella sp. 403 | reverse complement strand
TGCGTGCGGATTGGGTTTTAAAGTGAATAGGGAAGGTGTGGGTTGCTGGACTTGGGACGCAATGATCGACGAAGGATGTTCTCTCTTCCCCTCCCCTCGTTGCGCCAGGACCATGACAACGACTGACGTAGGATTTTCTTTCTAGCCGTTCTTTTCCATTACGTCTCAAAGAAAACGCCTGCCACAGCGATCGTTATTTGAGATACGTACTCTCCAATACGTACGCACTCTAAACATGACCATCCGTCGCACCAGCCCACCTTCGGAATCTCAAATACACAACCATCTCTATAACAAAATCGAATTTCACAGACCAATATAACGACCCCTGCGGTTCTCTTCGAGTTCGTTTTTACGTCCTCTTCTTAACCCCACCCGTCCCGCGCGGAATCTCGCGTCCCTTCGCCAAAAACCCGCCAATCACGTCGCGCGGGACGATCTTATCGCATCTCTCCGGGCACCCCCTCGCGTCTTGTCCGTCCCCCTGTCCGGTTAGGTGGCAGCGGCGTCTCTGTCGAATGATCGTCTGTCCCGCCCGGCCCGCTCGTCTTCTTCGCCGCGGCATAGGAGGCTATCCGACAAACCCGACTCCAAAGGCCGTTTATTTAAGATTTCTCCGAAGTCCGCAGACGGGTTACGCAGACGGGTTTTATGCCGGGTGTGATAGACGCGGCTGAACGACTCCGGAATCGCGTGGTGGTTCGTCGGTATCTCGCTGCGGGACGGCGGCGAAATACGACGATCGACGATCGCCACGTCCAACCACCACCGTATGGTGGAGTATCGTCGGCGAAATGCTTGTTTGCGACGATCCACCGTACCGGAGGTGGACACGCGAGTGCGCGAGGTTAACGAGCGATTGGGCGGAGAAATTATGCGACTTTGGGAGCAAAACATCGGTCTTCTCCCATGAGAGATTCGTCTCACTTTTTCGTCGATCCGCCTCTGTAGAACATAGACTTGGCACGTTTCTTTTGGCCGGGTTATCGGTGGTGTTTCGCGTTCGGCTAAACTCCCATATCGGAATCTAGGTCTTTCGATGTTGGAAAGAGATTAGAGTCGCGTACGGAATGTGTTTCGCGTTCATATCTGTTTTGGTGGGGTTTGTTTAGCCAGCCGGTAGGGCGTTCGATTCGTCGAAAACGTGCGGTCACGTTTCTGGGCTCAATGGCTGTGCCCCCCTCTCCCGTCGCCCACTTCCCCCTTGCCGTTTCCCCGCGCACAGTGCTGGGTTATTGCTCCGACGTACGTGCGTGCGCAGCGACGCCCTCGTTCGACGTGCCTATAGGCCTGTTTTCCCGCGTCGGAGAAATGGGACAAACGAGCCAACATCCCCCCTAGGAGGGGTCCTATTTTGGCGGCACGGACGAGGTTTTAGCGGGGGCCTCGGATCCAGGATGCTGATGACTACTGTTACGCACGGCGTTGTCGATATGATCGTGCGAGTGCGCCCTAGGAGAGCACACATTACGCCTTGTTATTGTGGGTATGTTCTGTGTGGAAGACCACGGTATATGAAGTGGAGGAGAGACATTGCCGGTGTCTTTTCGTTGGGGGGGCTTACCGCTTTCGGCACCCTGGCTCCCTCACTTTCCTTCGATGGGCGGCCCGATCGAGAAACGTGCTTCTCGCGCGAATAACTAGATACGTTTCATTAGCGGGTCTGGTACGTTTTTCTTTGGAGATGTGTTCGATTGCGAGTTGACCCCCAGTCTTGGCCGTGGTCGGTGACTTGGGCTTTTAGGCGTTTCTTCGTCGTGGCTAAAATCGAAGGTGGGTGTGCGACGATCCGAGCTCGGCGTTGTCCAAATTATCCGCGTCGAGTCGGCTTCCGAACCTGACGACACGATTTTCCTTCTGTCTCTTTTGCGTTTTTATGTCCCTTGTTAGGAACGTAGCTTTGTCGATCGAGGACGTCGCTGTGGAGAAGAGAGGTTGCTTGATGCGAGGTTTCGGCGGGAGGTCTTGAGCTCGACAAGGAGATTTGAATCGTAGTCATACACAGACAGGGCGAAACCAGGCAGCGATTTTGGGGCAGAGAAGAGATTTTCGGGGTGAAATTGGTGAGGCTTTGTGGACTCACTTCGTCCCATTGTTGGCGCGACGTTTGTGTGCAATTGTGGCCTCGAAGTTGCGTCCATTTGCGACGGAAGGACGGCGAACTGTGGTATTCGGCCGGATGTTTGGACGCGTCGTCGATCAGGTCGGTCGCGTCGCTGCCCGTTCAACCTTCGTCGGTGCCGGACCCTTCTCGCGCGAGATGTTTATCTTATCTTACCCCTCGCTTCTGTCAACTCAGTTCGGGATCGCTTTTCGTTTTCGCGAGTGCTACCCCCGCTGGACGTCGGAAGACGCCTGGGGTGGTTCTCCGGGGGAGACATATCGGTTGTCTGGAGTGTTTTGTCTCGTTGCGGGGCGATCTCGGTTGAAATGTACATAGACCACGCTACCGTCGGGGAATAGGTCCGTGATTTCGCCGGGATTATCTTATCATCTGTAGGTTGTGCCTGCAGGTGTTCTCCGATCTAATCTCCAGGGTGGGTTTGGGACGGAAAGTGGATGGGTGTTGGGGTGCTTGATGGGTGGGCTGGGTGTTGTGTTAAACTTCCAAGGTCGTGGAGCGCGTCGTAGCCACCGCCACCGTTTGATCGACCGTCGACAATGGCGAACAGGTGGGCGAGGTGTCAGCGGCGGGTGTACGGGCATGGTTACTTGCGACGCGTTTGGGTAAATGAGTGTTGCCCGTTATCGGATGTGCGCGATAACTCTTCGGAGGTTATATTACATGGAGCGATATGGTCGACATTCCCCGATGTGCGCACCGACGTTTACGCCGATATCCGACGCCGATCCGGTGCCTCTAATCTAGGATCGTACGTACGGGGAGAGAGAGATCTACTCTGGGCAATCTGTCCACTTGCCCTTGAAGGGAGAGCAGTACCGTTCGAGTCGTGCCTTGGAGGCTTACCTTGCTTCACGTGGAATAGGCAATTATCCCCTTAAACCATCTCGCAAGGGGGTAATTGACACCGGTACCTTCGCATGCGTGCAGAGATAGATCTCCCAGGCGGTTCCTCCCGTCCTTTCCCGATACACGACCGCAATCATATATTGCCCGATGCGGCATTTTACCTGCCGATGCTCGTCCGGCAACTTGCGCGCGCGTTCGGGTAATTCCCAGCCTGTCCTCTACGCGGGCGTTTGACTTGTTGGTCGGGATGTTGGTTCGCGGTTAAGATTTTGGCGATCGGATGTGTACACGGGGCTGTAGAAAAGTGTATCTTATCGAGTCTGTTTAGGCCTGTTGGCGGTGAGATGTCGATCGAGCGGTGTGTTTTAATTAGATTCGCAGGTCGTGGATCGGAATGGACATGTCGCTTCGTGTTGACAGATGCATGTGAATCTAAAGTTGCCGCGCCCGGGTTTCGCTTCTTCCCGAATCGTCGACAACACGACAAGGGACCCCCGCCGCACAAGTTCAGTTTTTCGCGTGTCTGTCGTTTTTTGGTCCGAATTTCAGTGTTGGCGGGTTGGGTTTGTTGCCCGTGGTGTTGGTTCGTAGGAGATGAACGCGACGACGCGCGAACAAGGCCCATTGTGTCCGACTAGGTTTTTCATCTAACAAGCCTGGGTGATGGATCGACTCGCCCTCCTGTCGTCTATCTTTGGGTGTCAAAGGGAGACGCGAGAAGCTTTTCTCTTTCAAAAGGTAAATGTACGTACGTACGTCATAAGTGCACCACACAGGCCTTGTCGCCGTCGTTATTATTATCATTTGTCAAATTACGATCGGTACTTTCGCCACTTGGGACGTACGCGATCGCTCGATTATCGACACATAGTCTAGGTTGGGAGTCCGGACATTGGCTTCTAGGTTTGGGTTCTCGAGGATGGGTCAGGTGAGAGTATCTCGCCTTCATTTCATCTTGGACCGTTCGATGGCTTTCCTTTCATAGATGGTTATCGGTGGCGTCGGGTTGGTTGCTCGTTGGGGATGCGCGTGGCGGCCACGCGGGTAAGGTGCGGGTGGTTGACAAATGAAGTCATCGCGCGCCGTCCCTTTACGTTTCCAGAGCGATGCGCGGTGGGTTCCTTTCAAGAAGCGTCCTTTTGCCTACGAAACTGCGCGGTTGTTATTTTGGAGGGAACAAGTCTGAACGTAAGAGATTGGGAGGTTGGCGCGATGCGATGCGGTCGAGTTGGTAACGTGGTGATGAAATCATCGCGTCGCCTTCAACTTCGCTGTCGGGTCCCCGAATCCGGTGTTCCACAACACGACCACCGGTCTCTTGATGCCCAAAGACACCGACCTCAAAGGTCGTCAACGGCACCGCTTGCGATGTTTAGCGAGTCAACACTGCTCTTTCGGCACGGCGCCGTTTCACGCTTATTTGAAAATGGACGTGAAACATCCTCCAGAAAGCCGTGCTGTTTCGTGTGGGTTGTTCCGAAGTAGAGAGCGAGAAGATGTGATGGGAGGCCAGATGAGTCCGTCCAACCTGCCTTGTAAGGCAAACATTGATAACAAGCCACCCGCTTAATCGACCTTCTAGATAAGGATAAGAGCCTTCACGTGCCCCCATCATCAATCCTCGACACTTGTCCTCTGATTAATGCGTCCCACCATTATCATTTTCTACCCGTTATGGAATAGCAAACCCCTCGCAGGCGGATGGTAGGTTTGGGTGCGAAACTCACTCAGCGGTCGAAAGAAAGGCCCGTTCGTCCGTTCGTCCGTCTTCCGACCGCACCGGTCGCCCGCGAAATACGCCTTTTTGTAAACAATCTCTCGAGCTTTATCTCCCTCCAACACCGCCACCCATCCCTTATCTTTCCACCGCTGCGCCGCACGCAGCTTTGTGCACAACTCTCGGACTCTTCTGCTTTTCTCGTCTGCTTTGGGTACCAACGGCGGCGGACGATCATCCCAAGCTTCTTTTGTCCCACTTTTTGTCCGCTGGACAGGGGTCTTTTGACCACGGAAGATGTTCAAAGCGCAGCTCCGCGGCCGACCCGGAGACAACACGACCGGACCAATCTCAACGAACAAGGAACCTCCCTCCGAACAAAACAAAAGCGTTTGTAGCTTTTTCCCTCTCTGTGATAGATTAGGGACGGGGCGATTGATATCGGGCACATGCTTTCTTGACCTAGGATAGATGGGATCATCATCAGCAGAGTTGAGACGCAAGAGAGTCCAACAGTTGCGATGGACGCCGCGAATCATCATGCGCTGTACACCTCCGAAACGAGTCCAGGCACTCTCCAGTTCGTCCGGGCATCAAAAGGCGGCTCACGCATCTTATCTCGTCTCTTCTTAACCGTCACGTGCATGGACGGAGATAAACGGACCTTCGGCTGTTGTTTTTTTGTTGGAAGCGTCTACTTACGGCACACAACGGCGACGTTGATCTTCTTCGTCTTCCATCAAAAGCCTTTTCCGAGATTGCAAAACTCGGTCTTTCCTTTCTGGGGAATATCCTTTGGCCATTGGCCCCTATGCAATCCCTACGGCACACTATGGGCCTGCAGGTTTTTTTTTGATGTCCATATGGCGACCTGGAGCGTACCTACCCGTATCGACCCGCGGTATCTTTTTTCACCATTATTTTGCAGTATTTTACGTCTCGGCCCACCCCGGGATGATAACCATGCGCAAAGGTTGAACCTACGGGCCTTGGTGTCTCTGTCATCCGTGCCTCCCCCTCCCTGCACGTCTGTCCTTATGGTCCAATCCCCGTCGTCCTGTTTCATGACGTTACACCCCCTCCTGTCCTATCGTCATCGTATGGCGATATGGCGTGTGGACTGCGTCAACTCAGTCGTCATGGTGCCATTGCGTCCAGAATGGCGCAAGATGGCGAAGACCACCTCCTCTTACTAATGGACAGAGATATTCGATTGTTCGTTGGTCGATGTCGATCCCTCGATCCCCGCCCACAGACCCATTTATCAGCTTCTTTTTTGGAGATATCTTCGGTCGTTCGGAATTCAATTGTCGTCGTATTGTCGACCCTCAGGGGGACGTACTCTATCACTCGCGGCACGAATGCAGTGCGCAACGCATTTCGGTCCGGATTCACGACCTTCCCTTCTACATTCGGTCTAGTCCTAACCTCCCCCTTTTTTGTTCTTTTTTATCTCTTTAGGGAAAGGAGAGGAGCGAGGCGGGGCACAATGCATCGTCGTGAGGCATATGGAACGGGTTGCGCAGTTATACTTGACATTTTCGGAGGTTTGGGCTGGTTCGGGATAGTCGTACCGTATACGCCGCACGCGGCACAAGGAAACCCCCTTCGGAGAGCTACCGTCGTGCGGCGATATACGGATGGAGGTCTTGGCAGTCGCAAAATGCCTTGTGCGCTCTTTAGGCCGGGATAATGCAACTCTAAACAACCTCAGACCCATGCATCTTTTTCCTCGCCCTGCGATTTTCGACGGAATCTAGCTATCGACGTATCTCTCCCGGCTCCGCGGGTGGTGCTTCGAGTTTATGGCAGGTCCTCCGCCGTCCGTTGGGCAGAAAGCGGAAGCAAGCAGGGGGGGATTTAAGCGGGAAGGTGGCGAAAAGAAAGAGCGGTTTTTATAAGGAAACGCCGTCGATCCGACGGATGAAGAGCGTCATAGAGCGATTTCCGTTGCGCTCCGCCCCGCACTCCCTCCCTTCCACCGCTGCACACCGTTTTCGCCACCTATTTACAAATCCGTCCATCGCCGCCCGCGCCAACAGCGCATCCCACCCTCCGCACGGACGAAAAAGCACAACCACACCACACAGCACACGGTTTCTTTTCATTTTACCACATTTCTTCCTTTGAAACACTATCCGGGACGAGAGAGACATTCGGTGCATGTGGTGCTCGACGTCGAGTCTAAACCGCAACGCTGTCCAGCCCTACACACAGGGTCCCCGAACCATATCTTTTTGCCCCACACGCTCCCCTGAAAGGCCTTTGCGTGCTTCTCCCCCTATTGAAAATGCGTCGTTTGACTTGGTGAGGTTCTGGCTCCCGATGTGTCGTGAGGTGTTCTGGATGGGGGAGTCTGGAGTGGGCGTTGCGTTCGGGGCTCAAGAGCGGCAGGAGATGCCTTTTATAGGGCCTCGTCGTCGCTCTGGTGACCCATGTACGTTTTAGGGTAGGGACTCTTTTTTACGTCTGCTCCGGTTGCGAGTGCGCTCGTGACCTGCGCGATGGATTCGCCGTTTCATATTACCCGCCTCGCCCGTGTTAAGTCAATGTTGAACTAGCGTCCGTGTGCTTCTAGTCTCGCGTCCCCTATTTTATGTGTGATGTGTGAGGATGGGGCACGGCGGACGGCGGGTCCATGAGAGGGCTTTAGCGCGAGTTGGGTGGTTGGAAAGGTTCCGGGCCCGTCGGTGTCGGTCCGGAGTGTCTTTCACTCGTGACAAGCCGGAGAGGTTAGGGTTTTGTCCTCTTTTGGTGTTCCGCTTGAATGGGGCGACGGGACGAGATTAGATTATGAATTGGGACCCGTTGGGTTGGGAGGAGGGGCTTGTAGGACCCATTTGGGAGTGAGGTGGTGTTAAGTAGCTGATGGTGCCGAGAGCGACGGGACCGGGGAGGCCTTTCATTGAATTTCCTTGTGCCACCTGGTGAGTAACGACGGGCATAAAGTTGGGAGACATATTGCGGAAGGGAGGGTTACTTTGTTCGCTGATATGGATCGTTTGCCTTATCTCTCTCAATGTTTTCTTTGTCACAAGGACCTCGATGTAAAGTTACTCCCGTCGAGTCTATGCATGCTGTTTTGTTGTCAACAAAAGAAAAGGAGGTCTACGTAGAGGGCAGCCGGGTTCCCAAAGGTTGACTGATAACGGCCAGAACCACACAAAGTCGCCGTCTGTCGCCGCTAAACCGCATCAAGGCACACCACCACATCGGCAAACATCCAAACAAACTCATTTTGGTTTTATTTCGCCCAAAGCTATCCATACGCTCCATACGGCGTACACGTTCTCTCCACCCGTGCGTCAGTATACACTGCTTCGCCACCTGCATGCAATCTCTTGTGGTACAAAAGGACGGATATCGTCCGGCGGTCGATGGCACTCCGACATCGCCCTTTCGCCTTCCTTTTGTCCGTCGCACTTGGAAGGAAGACCACACCCGGTCCTTTTGTTGTCGTTCATATTGAACGAACCCCTCTGGCATGCCCTAGGACTCAATACCCATCGGGCGAGGCTTATCGTCTTTTGCACGAAATTCCTGCTCCCCTCGATCGCGATCCTCTGGCGGTCCAAAATGTCATTTTGAATACGACGCCCTTGGAGCTTCGCTGCTAACTTGAGGTGGCGTTGTTTTTGTTTTGGGAAGGGGAGACTGTGCGGCGTAAGGACGGAGGCGGAGGAGGAAGGACAGGGCGGTGAGTCTAACTCGTGCGCTGCAACGCCGCTGAGGTCGTCCGTCGGTCGAGTTGCTCAGTCGTGCCGGTATTTCGACGGTTGCCGCATCCTCTCTCTACCAACGACCCAAGCTCTTGCCTCTGCGCCGTCGTTATCGCGCGCCCTCGTCCGGCGGGTGCGGACGACGCCACAACTCGATGACGAATGACTTCACTTCCATCTTGACCCCCCTACCCTACGCAATTCATCCTTGCGCTCCCAATCAGCACCTTATTCCCCCCACAACGGCGCCCCATATCGAGATACCAAGGCCTCCAGCCGCACATCGGGCTGGAGGTACGATATGGGCACAAGAAATCCAGCGATACGAATCCAACTTGCCTTTCTCGGACCCAACACTTTCCTTTATGTCCAACACGCCCCACTGCGTTTCTTTGTGTATCTAGATTGGGATATCACGATGCGGTTTTTTTTTGTGCGTTGCACATTTTGGCTTCTTTCGCTGGGCGTGCTTCTTTTGGGTCGTGGTGGCTTTTGTGGCGCATCGCCTTGAGGTCCTTGTCCTTTCAACGCAACTTTGGGTGGGATTTTCATTTTACTGCGATCTTCTGGCCGCTCATAAAGAGGGCCTTTTGAGGCTTGTTATAGATGAGGGATATGAGGTCCCAGCTTCGTGATCGCGGCACCTTAACTGACGATATCACATAGGGCATATCATATCAAGCCTACATGGGGTTTACATGTTGTTGTTGTCTCGTTAATCAGCGGACGGAAGACGATACGGCGAACCCGCCACAAGCTTGAGTGCTGTGGCGTCCCCGTTCAGACGGCAAACCCCAAAGGAAACAACAGATGACGGCATAATGTGCAAGTCCTTATCGGGGAGTGTACATACAAACTGTCCGTGGTGGGCGATAGCAATGTCCTCGGAGGAAGTTGGGTAAGGGTATATAGTTGAGGCTAGTAATTGGCGGCTTTGGAAGGTAGCCGCTTTAAAGGATGGTGCGCTTGTTTTTGCGGTTTTGGTGGCTGTGGATGCTGACCGTGGATCTAGAAATAAGCTTGGGTTATCAGTGGATGGTGTGTGGGGTGTTGTTATCTTCAACGTACGCGCTCGCTGACTCGTCGCTTCATCTCCATCAACAGTGCGCTGAGGAGGATATAATCGAGTGTCTCTGGTGCGAGATGGTGTTTGTGTACGGCGAGGCTGGCTTTACTGTTTTGAAGGGCGGTGGGTGAGTGGAGGTGCTTTGACCGGCCCCATCGCCCCGATCGGGAACGATTGAAATGTGACTTACCACGAGTCTAACGTCAGATAGTGTTCGATTTGTCGTGTATACCGCGCGATGACTTGATCGTCCGAAGCGTTGTAACACTGCCAACATCGCCGAGAGCACCGGTATAAAAAAAGGTGCATCGCCAAGGAGTCGAACGGTTGTCAGAACGTGCATCCTGGACACGTGTAACGATGGTAGAGGGACGTACGACGAGGTCTTTCCAGTAAAAGTGGTTTCCGTGAGCGTCCTTGAACGTCCATCGGCTCGACGAGGACTTTTGCAACAGCCCCGAACGCACGTCGTCGCCCTTCTCACCCAATACGATCCGCTGTTTTTTGAAAAACCACCGCCAGTGGATCTCAGCGACGGGCGTGCCGTCTCGTCGAGTGATCTTCGTGGGCGGCCGGTCGAGGGTGGAGGTCGGCGTGAGGAGAATGTACACGGCTCTCGAACACGACGTGTCGTTCATCGGGCCGTTAAACGCGTCAAACGGGAAATCGAACGTCTGGAAACCGTTGTAGTCGATGCACTCGCTTTCGCCCTTGGACATGGTGGTGGGTATCGAAAAAAAGGAGAGGAGGGGGTTCGGGGTATCTATGGAGTGTCTAGGTGGGCGTGGTGCTGTTCTTGGCCCATGCCGCACCCGGCGGACCCCGCGCTGACCACGGCGTCACCCCGTGATCACACCACTGTCACTCGGACATGATGCACGTGACCTACGGGCCCCGCCGAGCTCTGTCCAATGCTCCTGGCCACTGGTTCTGTGATCACATTTCTCCACCGCCTCGCCGCGAAGTGCGGCACAAAACACGACGCGACCGGCAGGCCCCTCCTATTTTTTTTGCTACGTACAAAACCACTCGTACTTGGCCTTGCGTAGCTTTTCGGCTGTGGCAGTTGCAGTTCATCCAAGCCATTGCTTTTCCGCGCCGCGATCGGGCCAAAGTTTGCAAGCCCAGCTAGTGGACGGACGGTTGGCTGCTGAGCAGCTGCCCTCTTCGCTTTAGGTGGCACTTTGACACCGCCTCGTCGTTCTGATCACGTACGGTGCCCGAGGTCGACTGGTGGCGGTCAACGATAAGGACCAAAATGTAACCTTGATTTCTTGCGGCGTTCGTTCTCGGAAGAAAAGACGTAGAAAAACGGACTCTTCTGAGAGCACAACACGCCGCAGTCTGGTCGTCCGTTCGACGGAGAGGGTCTCGTCTTCCCGGGGACGTTTATCACACCGGTGGATTTACCCTATGCTGCAGTCATTGTTGTTTTTCTCAAGATGCGACGTGGTCCCGTGAGAGGCGTTGTCCTCGTTGCCTCGCACCTGACAACACGTCCCACCCTACTCTTGTGTGAGTTCGTTCATTTGCGAATTTGAAACAAAGGGGGTGTACGTATCTTTTTCTATCGCGAAGGGTAAGGTCGTCCCCGTCACACTCACCTCCGCGGGCCTAGGTAGATCGCAATCAAGAGGGTTTGTCTCCGTAACGGACATCTTTCTTTCTTTCCTTCTTGTTCTGGACGATCGTCGTTGTCAAACCAACCGGGAGGTGGTCTTGTGCGATGGTGATATGCTGCAGCAGGAGTGGTGCTAACGCGCCGTTATAGCCCCAATGACGTTCTTTGAAGATTGGTGTCTACCGGTGCGTTTACCTTACGGATGTCAACGTCTTTCATCTCCACCCGCGGAAAGAGCTCACCACCGTCGTTCTTTGACCGGCGATGTATTTTAGGGGTGTTCACTTTTAAGGACGGTGACGCGGCCTAGGCGTGTTTTGCCCCTCCCGCCTTTCAGTTCCGGTCCCGGAGTCGGGTTGCCACCTTCACGCATGAAACCTCCGGCCTGAAGCATGTCGAGGCATGTACATCATGCGGGGGTGTTGCTGTTTTGCAGGTGATGTCAACGCGCGATGTTTGGTTTGTGGTTCGGACACCACGTTTTAGGGTCCAAACTTCCGGAATGCTCTCTATCGAAGACGTTTTGGATCCGAACATGAGGCAAGTAGTGAGGATTTCCGGTCTTTGGACGATCGCGGGATTCGAGGCTGTTATGGAATTGGCACTGGATCTGGTGAGCGGAATCTCTGCGGAGGCGCTGTGGATGACGTCCAATCGCAATCAACCACAGCCGATGCAGTGAAAGGCGTGTTGCTTTTTTGTATGAATGTTGTGGAGCGCTGGTGAGTGGTTCTCTAGCTTCTTCTCTTGGTTTCCGTTCAAAAACTGCCCCGGTCCCCCCGATGTTGTGGGTCCATGGCCTTTCAAGCCTATCGAACGCGTCATCGTTCGACAGTGTATACGCGAAGACCCTTGCACGATCATCCTCCCCCTGTGACGTTCCGATGTTTGGCTAGTACTTAATTCTTCCGAGCGTGTGGTTGGACGCTGCAACGTGCTGCAACGTGCCCCCCGCTAGAGGACTTGTTTCTGGGCGCTTAGGGGTATGCTCGGTGGTCCTCCTTATGCTCGCCAAAATATGGGTCGATAAGTACGCGGCTCGGATCGCCGCCCAGTCAAGTGATGTGAAGGAGCCACAATTCGACGTTGGGTGGTCCGGGTGGTTGAGATCGTTTGGCGCCTCGATAAACAGACTTCAGAGGTCGATGCAAAGTGAGTTGTTCTTGATTCTGAGTGTGATCACGGTGAATCATAGCTTTCGCGAATGAATGGGGTGTTCGGGTGATGTAGACGCTGAGGGACTTCTTTGATGTTGGACAGTTCGAACATCACTCTGCGTTATCATCCATCCAACAACCTAGACGCGCTGCACTGCTTCTCGAGTTTGTTTACCGCTGCGGTTATCTGGCCAATGGGAGATCGGGGATGGGCTCCAAGACGTGACCTTACACGCGCTTAGAGTGGTAATCTGATATGGCAGGTGCTCCGATCAGAGTGGGGTGTTTAGCCGGTGAAGAGTCACTCGGAATCAGAGTGTCTTTGTTGTACCGTTATCATTCAATGGCGTGGAGATGATCTTTCTTTCAATGTGTGCGTGTAACACGGTAGACATTATCTCCGAGAACCTCGAATTGCCCAAGATATGATAACAAAGCGCGGCGGGGATCGTCAGCCAGTGAAACAGACCGCCGCGCGTATGTCTGTGTGGTTATGGGAACTTGAACCTAATCCGCGATACACGATGTTTGAGAGTTGGGTTCAATCTACATTGCTTTCGGTTTCGACGGTAGAACAACTGGGCTGCGTATGATATCGCCTCCTGCCGGTGTTCTCCTATAGAGGCGTTCGTGTTTGCTGTGAGGATGGGTGTTGCCCTGTGCGGATAGGGAGCGCCTCGAGGCTGAAGCGTGCCGCGGTTCGTCACGGCGATCGAGGACGAGGCGTCGAAATGTTTGCATTTCTACATGCCCGATTGGAGTGCAAGTCCGAACCCGACCACCAGTTGCCACCTTCAGGTGCGTACACAGTACGGTGCCACTCCACCGCCCCCACACAAAGATAACCGACAACTCCTTTTAAAGATAAGTCTCCATACTATTCTTTCGTGTATCCTGACGTTATTTCTCGCGAAGACCCAGTGGAAAGGAGGAGGGGTGAGTATCCCTGTGCAATCCAGGTCGACGACACCTCGTATGGTAGGAGACATTTGGTCCGATTCCCTTGTGGCCATGCATTCGGCGAGACCACGGTCAAAACTCTCCCAGAGCCACGAACCAGTTTCGCGACCAAGGTAGAGATAGCTGGACTTTTCCCTTGGGGTGTTGTAATTATGTGCGAACATGCTGTGCTGCCGTCCGTATCGTGAGTGACTCTCAGGTCCATCCTGGCCTCCACCTCCTAAGGCGAGAATCGGCCCTTGGGTCTTGTTTCGAGTTCAGTGGCTACAGGTTGTCCGTCTCGAGGTCGAAGAGTCGATGTTAGCTTCGTGACGTCCTAAGGCGTCGCATTCGGGCAAGCATCCCGACCGCGCGGAGACGTACCTTTCTTCAAGTCCGTGATCTCCCTTTGGTTGGTGTGACTGTGTCGACGGCATAACACCCCGCGTTGTGCGACACCATAGTGCGGTCGCCGCAGGGTACTCATGCCCGTCTCCTAACCCTTCGCCGACGATAACGGCATTGGATGCATCGTCCTCCTCGGTGACCAAACAGTGTTTCCGAACGCATAATGACCATGCGAAAGGTGTGCTCCGTCAGGGCGCACACAAGGAACGCCGTGAGAGGCAAAGTCTCGTCGCAGCGAATCATTGAACGCGTCTCATGCTCTCGCCCTCAGTCGCTCCGTATCGCCAACGAGGTGTCGATCATTGAATAGGTGTACGAGGTTCAGTATCGAATCCCTCACGATGATAGAGTGCGTACCTTGAAAGGATCCACCTCAGTCGACCAAGACGGGCAGGTGCTCGACGCGTCGCACCTTGTCCTCGGTCCGGCAAGGGTAGACTCGGAAGGGGCGCACAGTGTAGCTTGATAGACTTTGCGTCCTTTTCTGCGACACCTGGAGCCTTCAATATAAATGTGTGATATTCTAACCTGCCCGAACCTGACGGCGAGGTGCCCAGGAAACAGTGACCGCATGGTCCCAATTCAGTGGAGACTGTGGAAGACGTACTTGGAGCCATGATATGATAACCTTTTGCCTAAACCGTTAATCGCCCCTTCAGGATAGGACTTCAGACTGCCTTCGAGGGCGGTACGAGGGAAGACGTCGGATGAGCCTGTGCCGGGACTCTTGTCTTCCAAGGTCAAGACCACCTCAAGAAAGGAAGGAACGCCAGACGATTAAGCTTATACATGCTATCGCCCCAAGCTGCATCCGGCAGAATGGGGGGTCGAACGCAAGGGCAAAGTCCCTCGAACTGTGTGAAAAAGTCGACGCCCAAATAGGGATTGCAATGCTGACCAAGCCAAACATTCCCCTCATCCACGCTAATCCCCTCTCACCATCGTACGGGCGGTTCGCAGCGACAGGATGAGTGCAATTTCAATGATGGGACGGAGTCTGCTCGGCATGCACTCAAACCGCGACCGTCACGCCGACCCGCTCGCCCGATTGCGTTTTGCCATCGAGACCATGCCCGGGTCTCGAAAGTACCAGTTCACGCCCAGCACCCGCCTCGAGGTCCTTCACGAACTTTATTCCGCCTTCTGGGGACCCTACATGGACCTGTTCCTACCACAGTCATATGGCGCGCTATCCGGTCTCCTCTCCGAAGCCCAAAAGGCTGCCTACCCCGACCACAACGAATTTCCCATCCCTGGAAAGCCCTGTGGAAGGATATTCAAGAAAGGCGACAGCTGTTACCGTTGTAGGTAAGCACCGTTGGGCTTGAAAACGCACGTTTTCACTGTTCGCCTCATTCGTATCGTTTCGGTATGCTTATCCCGCAACGCTAGGGATTGTGCGATAGACGACAGCTCTGTGCTCTGCGCGCCGTGCTTTCACAGTTCGGATCATGCAGGACACAATGTGACGTTTTACATCGCCGTCCAACCCGGAGGCGTTTGCGATTGCGGAGAGGTGGAAGCTTGGAAGGTGCCTTTTCAATGTCGTCACCACCCTCCACTCGACCCGAGCGCGCAACCGACACCCAAGACCAACCCGACGCGGACCGCGCCCATCGTCGACTCGTGGACGATTCGAAATCGCGCCACTGTGCCCCATGAACTTCGCGATTATATGAGTAGGACCGTGGCGTATGCGTTGGACTTTGTGCTCGATACGTTGGATTTTTCGCCCTCGGAACTCTCATACCCGTCAACGGAAGCGGATTTGAAAAAGCTACCTACAGCCGACCCGCTGGGAAACGATTTGTTTGCTATCGTTGTATGGAACGACGAGAAACACTCCTTCGACGAGGGTATTTCGCATATCCGCGATTCAATTGGGTGTTCGATGGAGACGGCTGTCAAGTTTACGAATCAGATTGATAGCGAGGTAAGTATGAGGTTGGTATTCGTGTCGCATATCGCACTGACTAACTTATTCTGTGTCTTATTAGGGCAGAG
The DNA here is from genome assembly GCA_019632305.1 of Tulasnella sp. 403. Lineage (NCBI taxonomy): Eukaryota > Fungi > Basidiomycota > Agaricomycetes > Cantharellales > Tulasnellaceae > Tulasnella > Tulasnella sp. 403. The sequence continues at coordinate 14,528 of WSTW01000025.1, read as the reverse complement.
CCGTTGTTGACGTTTCCGCCACGATTCCGCGGCTCCTCACTGTCGCCAAGCAGATTGCCGGAATTGAGATGGGCGTAACGGTTCGTCGTGCGTATGATACGTTCCGAGAGCAGGTTTCGGCGGTCATTATCGAATGGCTGATGGACTTGATGCAATGCCGCCTGCTGAACGACTCTATCACCCTCCGCGAAGTCGTCGCAGCCGAATTCTACGCCCCACGAAAGAAAGACAGCAGCTCGTTGACGAGTAATCAAGAAGCGACGAAGGTGTTGGCCGAGATCAAAGATCCCGCTCGATTGCACTGGCTTTTCCTCTACCACGCCAAACTTTGGAAGCGCGTTCGACAAAATCTCAAACGCGTTATGGTTTCCATGCTCACGATTAACCACGAACACCGGCTTACAGTTGGTAAGTCTTCGCCGTCGTTCGTCCGCAGCGTTATTGACACGGAATTCTAGCTATCCATTTTGCCAGTGTATACCACCGAATCATTGATACCTACCTCCTTGTCGACCGGGAGGCTGAAAGCTCCATCAAATACTTCTCTGTCCAAATCTTCACGGTCCCAAGTGTTGCAGCATACATTACACGCCACCAAAACATCATCTCACGTCTCCTCTCAATCATCACAAGCTTTTTCACCAACAACATCCAAAACAAACGCATCATCCACCCTCCTGACCTCTCACGTCGCGTGGAAGTCGATTCATATCCTTTCAAGAGCAAGCGCTTCATGCCCGTCTTCAGCGATCTACGGTACATTTGCACCAACCGGACGATCCAAGAGCTCATCGCACACAATCACGACTTTATTGCACAGTTTATCCCTGTTTGCCAGATTTTTATGGGCATCAATTCGAACAAGCGGGCGGCGACGAGTCATGTGGAGTACGAGACGGAATCGTGGATCAGTGTGTTCAACGTCACGCTTTCGCTCTCTCGAGTCGTCAAAGTGTACGGCGAGGCGTTTGCACATGCCTCGGCGTCCAACTTGGTCTATGCTGTCAGCGCGGTCATCCACGCCATCCTGTCTACCTGCACGCTCTCAAACGACCAGCTCGACAAGACAAAGTATTCGCCTATCGCGTTTCATTCCGTTCAATTTGGGGATGCGGAATATCATGTTATCCAGTTCGACGTGCTCAGTCAGTGGGTCAGCTTCCATCATTCATTGCATTGGCTCCTTGCCGAGCTCTTCAAGCATATACATCTATTGAGCGAAAGCTCGCTCAGTCAGATGGGGATGAAGAGTCTGAGGGATATGATTCTTCGGAATGCGAGTGAAAGGGCTGTGTTGACCGTCATTGACTTTCCTTTACGAGGTGTGTCGTCTACTTGTTGCTAGTGATCACGGCCCATTGATGTGTCCGTTTTCGGCTCAGTGGTTACGATGGTCGCTCAAATACGTACCGGTCTATGGGTCCGTAACGGATTCGCCATTCGCGGCCAACTACTCCACTATCGCGACTTTATGCTCCGTGAGCTGTGTTACGACCAAGATCTCTACATCCTCCAATCGGCATTCGTCATTCTCGACCCCAACGTCGTGTTTGTCAGCATACTCGATCGCTTCCAACTCACCCAATGGTTCTCGGGCGACATGTCGCACACGGTGTACGACGGTCCGCAGACGTTCAGCATGGTAGAAGAATTTTTATACATCCTCATCACTTGCGCGAGCGAGTTTGCCAATGCGCGCAAGCTCACGCCGTTGGAGGTCGTCCGGAGGGAGATTATACACGGGTTGGCACTCGGGCCATGCTCGTTCACCGAACTCTGCAAACGCGTCGCGGAGAGGATTGTGGACGATGCGAATTTGGACCGGGCGCTGTCGCTCGTCGCCAAGTACCGCGCGCCTAGCGGACCGAACGACTATGGCACGTACGAGTTGAAAGAGGAAATGTTTGAAGAGGTCAATCCGTTCTTCTTCCATTATACGAGGAATAGGCGAGAAGAAGCTGAAGCGGTCCTCAAGACGCGTCTCGTTAAGGCGCAAGGAGGGCAAAAGTCCCTCGTCGTTGTTCCCAAGCCGATGAACGTGCAGTCCGGACCGTTTACGACGTTGAATATGATTTTCTGTTCCGAGGTGCTCGGACAGATCGTCTTTTACAGTCTGTGGAACGTGTATGCGTATACCGAGTCTTCGGGGAGCATCGCAGGGTCGGCGGATGCGATTATGGACCAAGCACTGCATCTCGTTATGATCGGTCTCGTGGAGCGTCCGGAAGATTTTTCGCGAGTCGTCGTGGAGGTGCCGTTCAAGGACGAGCTGACGATCCTGCAAGTCTTGTGCAAGTTGGAGTTTGCAGATTCGTTCAAGAGTTTCAAAGGCAAGATCCAGTGGTGTTTGGATTGCTTGGCGGGTCTGCGTGTGGAGGAGGTTAAGGAGGAGAGAAAGGTACCATCCAGTGGCCCGGCGATGGATACCGAAGAGGCGAAGAAGAAAGCGGCGAAAGCGCGTCAGGCGATGATAATGCAGCAGTTTGCCGCAGCGCAAAAGACGTTCCTCGACCAGTACGAAGATGATGACGAGGATGACGAGGATGAGGCCGAAGGAACGACGACGCCCTCCAAATTGACAGAACCACTCGGACCGTGTATCGTGTGCCAAGACGAGCTGGATACGTCCCAGTCGTTTGGGGTATTGGGCTTCATTCAGCCGAGTCGGATTATCAAGCGTATGCCGGAACCTCGAGCAGAGTTGCTCACGCAACTCACGCAGATTCCGTCGTCTCTCGATCGGCCTGTACCTCCAGCTCTGCCATCCTCCGGACCACGATTCGATTTACCAGAAGACGTTGCGCCGTTTGGTGTTGCGCCCTCCGAGGAGACACGGTTCGGGTTGTACGGTTCCGTATGCGGGCACCTCATGCACCTCGAGTGTTTCAAGGTATACAGCAGCTCGATTGAGCAGCGTCATACTCAACAGCCCACGCGCAACCATCCCGAGGTCGTCGAGAGGAAGGAATTCCTCTGTCCGCTCTGCAAGAGTCTAGGCAATATTGTCATACCCGTCGTTCCCAAACCCATTCACTGTGACGTACCAAACATGCCGTTCTGGGAGTGGTTGAGGAAGAGCAAAACCGAGTTACTTGCTGCAACGGAGGACCGCCTGCGTGACTCGCTCATGCGGCCTCAGACGGGCGAGTTCGCATGTTGGTCTGCGGAGGATAAGGTGTACTCCGAGTCCACGACAGCGCAGGCGGACACATTGCACCACATCGTCGAAACGCTCGATAACATCATCCGGCCACTTTCTGCGCAAACGCCTCATCTACGTGATCGACCGGATCCTCCACTCGGTAAACGGGGGCGGGGAATATACCTCCCGGAGGAGTTTGTGGCGTATACGATCAACTGCATCGAGATTGCCCAACGGGGCGTCGGAGAAATGGGAAAATTCGTCTGTGACAACGTCAACGAGTCGACGGTCATGCGTCTCATCCGCGGCCTGCTGGCCTACCTGACGCGACGCTCGCAGATGGAGTTCACGTACCGGTCGGATAAGGGCCGGCGCGGGATGTATCTGGGCATCTTGAAGCGCCTGCTTACGGATGGGACGTCGAGGGAGAAGCTCCTGACGTCTCCGCTCCTCCTGCGCGATCCGTTCACGTTGCTCGTGGAGGTTGCGGCTGTGGCGCCCGAGATGCTGGGGTTTGTGACGGTGTTGGGATACTATGCGTGCTTAGCACGGACGGCGATCGGGTTGGTCGACTTTTTGAACCCTATCCGAAACGGAGCTGGTCCTTTGCCGCCGGGAGGTGAGAGTGTCTATGCGGACATCTTTGGGGAGGATGTGAGCGTGTTTGTGCTCTCGGTGTGTCGGCATTCGGTGATGCTGGAACAAGCCGCCGAAGTCGTCCTGCAGCATTATGGAAATGGGCGGATCGAACAACTCATGTATGCACACACGTTGCCATTCTTGCGGTGTGCACTGTTGTTGCAACGCGCTGTTCTCCCGCCGCCGAATACCTCCCACCCCGATCCTTCGCTGCCCGAATACCGTCGCCTCTTGCACATCCTCGGCATACCCCCACTCGCCGACATCTCGCTCCCGCAGTTCGATAGTCTGCGAAACACGATGCTAGGGTGGTGTTCCCATTACGGTCTCGAACACGCCACTGCGCCCAAACGCTGTGGCATCGTCCTCGATTTGCCCGACATCCACCGCCTCGCGAGGTTACCGGATATCCTCGACAGTGTGTTTATCAGAAACTCGGATGCGCTCGTGTGTCAACGATGCGAGACGATACCGACGGATCCGGCCGTGTGTCTGATTTGCGGGACGGTGTGCTGTCACCAGAGCCATTGTTGTATAGACGTCGAGGATAGGAAGCAGGGGGAGTGTAATATACATACCAGAGAGTGGGTATTTGGCCTGGCCAATCTTGTCGAACTTTGTCTGACGTGGTGTTTTGCTGCTATAGGTGCGGTGGTGCGGTCGGCATGTACTTCCTCGTGAAGCGAAGTATGATCTTGTACCTGTACGCGGGGAGCGGTTCGTTCTCGCAATCGCCCTATCTTGACGTGCATGGTGAGTTCGATTATATGATGAGGTAAGGTCCTATTCCTTTTCCCTGTTTCGCTCTGGTTACTGAGCCGCTGCGGTTGTAGGAGGGGCAGACGGCAATACCTGCATCCTTCACGGTATGAAGAGATACGCAAGACGTGGCTTAGCCATGGGATACCGACATTTACAGCGCGCAAGTTGGATGGGACGATCGACTCGGGAGGGTGGGACACTGTATAAATAATGGTTGATGCGTGTACATTGTAGACTAGTCAAGGAGAGAGTTACGACTGAATGTAAGCATATCATTGGATGGACATGTTCTAACTGGCGGGATACAACCAAAGTGCGACTGTGGGTCAGTCGAATATCAAAGAAATAAATAGCCCAACTGCCGATTTTTACCGCCCTTCGTAATTTAGATCAAGGCACGATATCAGGGATGTCGGCTGGATGGTGGGTGCTGGAACTCGAAGTAGAGTTACCAGCCCAATTCAACGATGTGGCTCCACAAGAGCCTCAGCCACCACTCCATGACAGAAGGGCTGCACCACTGAAACCACCAGAAGCTCATCAGCGCGCGTGAAATCCATGATACTGCTGTACTCACGTGCAGACAGTCAAAGGTCGCGTGACCCATATAACCAGAATGCGCGTCTGCTCGGAGGACAGACATGTCCCATATGTCGTAAAACGAGATGTGGTTCAAGTCACTTTGGGAAAGGGGGGGTATGATGCCCCGTGCAACGTCGTTGTACTTGGAGAAAAGATGGTGGGACAAGGGGCCTGGCGCCGGGTGTGTGATGGGGTCGCCCGACTGGACTGGTTTGTCGTGATTTTGACAACCTGGATGTGCTGGAGAAACAGAGCGGTAGAACGCACGCATGGGGAGGGTTTTCGATGCGGCGTTTATAGTGTCTCGGACCATCGTAACCTGCGATCGAACCAGTCAGATCACCGCAATAACCAGCACCTGGCCCGAGAACGCACCATGCGAGAGTATGTCTTGAGAATCTCCTCGTCTGAAGCGCCTGTCCGGTCTGAGCTCCAGTGGGCCCCCGTGTTGATCATGACGAAGCCGGGCAATTCCCCCCGCCACGTTGGGGCTTTGGCCAAATCTTGCAGGACTTGTCGCCAATCACCCTGAGAACGAAACTTGTCTGGTACCGTTCCGTTGAACCCAACTTCTCGCAAGACGCTGGCGAGCTCGGCATTGGTGTAGATGACGTCGGTCCGGATGCCGCGTACGATGGGTTCGTCAAATCTCGACTCAGGTATATGCGGATACTTTGCCTTGAGTCTGAAATACATGGGGTGCTTCGGATCTATATGATAAGTTGTCTGGTTGACATAACTTCCTCCTGAGTGCACGTGCTTTAGTTTGAACGGTTGGATAAGACCATTATCGCCTCCGCCGGGGTGGGTCAAGAGACGTCGCAGGGATTCCCATGTCCCTTCACTAAGCGAATCTAAGGATATAGTTTTAGTAGAAAGTAAGGTGAGCTAGACGCTATAGTGGGCGCACCTCCGATCATGAGCAAGCCGTATCGACTCTGTATCATCCTCTCAACGAAATCTTGTATAACCCACTCGACGACAGGCTGGCCGTCGTCAGGTACCCACGCCCAGGCACTGACGCGCTCAAGACGCTGTTGATTCTCCTTGCGTAAATCGTGCTTCTCCGCACCGTCCGAGTAATCAACTCGACAATCGGAAGTGCGCCAAAGTCCCGCCTCCGCCCGTCTTTCATCTGACGGTTCCCAGTGTCCACGCGTCAAATCTCGTGGAGAGGGCGAGAATTTGAACGGGGACCACGAGTTGGTTAGAGAATGGAGGCGACCGCCGACCGACGAGTCCTCTTGTGCTAGACGGCCGAATTGGGTGGTGAGCATGAAAGCCGAGCCCACAAGGATGGCTAGCTTGGACGTTGACGAGAAAGTCCGCATATCGTCTTGGGCCCTGGTCGTAGAACGAATATGAACTGGCGAAATGATCGAGGAAAGTTACAGCTGTATAGGCAACCCCCGTTTTCCCGCGCGCGAGACGCGGAACGGACCCTGATCAGTATTTCGACTATAATTCTCTCATTTTCCACCCGTTTATCCGCGTATATACATCGTTAGGATTGTATTTGAAAATTGCATCGAATGGTGCAAAGCGGCACCCGAGACGCGAAAAATTGAGAGAATTGGCGATTGTCCGCCCCCTGCATGGATTACACGCGCAACATGCAAGCTGCTGCCTTGGTTTTGAAGTATGTCGTTTGCATCTACTATTTATTCATGTTCACCAGATCCCATAATCCTTTTGAAAACAGCTGTAAAGCTGTTTGCTGCAGGGTCGTACGGAAACTACCGAAAACGCACGCGCCCGCGCTTGCAGTCCTTACAAGTTAGTATTTACACAAATCGCATCATAAACGTCAGCTAGCAACATGAGATAGTCTAGTTATATACATGTCAGGGTCTTTGTGGCGGAACCATCTTTGTGGCAGCATCGGACACTCCGCCCAGCGGCAGGGAATCGGACTAACGGTTGTAGTGGAGTTCGACCAGGAGCGGGTCGGGGAGGCTGATTTCTGTCGTTTGCAGTCTATATGGAGCTGGAAGCGGCCCATCTGTGAATGTGTATGGTGGTGTGCAGAAACCTGTGGTTCTGACCTGATACATATGTCAGACTCGTCCCGTGTTCAAAATAAATAACTGCTGCCGGAATAGTATACTGTGTAAAATGAAAGGAAAATCAGCTGGAATCGGAGACAACTGGGTTAATGCGAAACTCACTAAAAGTTGGCGGAAGTGTTGACTCCAAACATCCCGCTCGAATTACTTGCAGAGTAAGACTTCCTCACCCCTCCAACTTGGAGTCCCAGAGAACATCCGTCGTCTGAGCGAGACGTGGCACACACGAGACAAGTAATTCCTTGGAGACGTTGGAAACCCCGCCGCGAAGTGCTTGCATACCGGTAAGACGGTCTAAAAACAGATGAGCTACTGTAAAAAACAACCAGTAAAACAGCCGGTCTCGCTTCTGATAGTATTTGGATTCGTAGCTGAGGGAGATGGCGATCCCCGACTCTACTTCATCAGAGAAGTAGAGAGGGTTATGTTTCGTGCAAAAAGGGTCCATTCTTACATAACTGTCGGCGCTTTAATCGCTAAGCGAGCTAAGCGAGCGCACCACATGGTTCCATCCAGGCGGAGTTGGTGTCGGGGTTTAAAATGATGGCATATAATTCGGCGCGCGTTCCTTGCTCGTCCGCCCTTGTTCCCGCGTTGTCTTGTGTTCCTGTCTCTATTCTCTACCTCGCTCCACCTCTCAATCAATGTCATATTACGATTCCAATTCTAATGGGGCTCGTTATACGCACGGTATGTATAATCTACCCCTATCTTGAAATGATCTCAACGTCGTCGTCAATATAGATGCGATGGCTCTTACATCGTCAGGTGAGGCTCATTCCATGTGATGTAACTGTATTGTAAACTGATAACCATTTTCTTCTTGATTCGTTATGTGTGGGCTGTTCGATTAATTCCCTTGGTTGCCGCTTATGCAGACAATCGGCCATTTCGGATGTTTCTTCCTACACCGACCGACCTATCTAATCTCGCCTGCTTGTTGACAGCATCTTTTTCTGTGCTGCTGCGGCGGCTTGAATGGCTCGGGCCATCTGTTATAAACTGTATCGCCTCTATGCTCAGAGTTCGCGATGCGAAATCACGTCTGAGTACTGGTGTTTTATCTGTTATCGTAACTCGGGTCACCACCTTGCTGAAGGGTGACGTGTCTGATAACGTTCTGCTTTTTCACGACAAGTTGTTCGGTTCTCAGCCGAATCTGGAAAGACACGGTACACGAATAGAACGTTTTCTGAGGCTGCAATTCGGCAAAGAAGTGATCGATCGCCTCCTAGCTCCGTTGGGCGACGAAGTTGATACCTACCATCCTATTGGTATACATCATGACGGCCTAGTTGATGAAGTATGGCCTCAGAAGGTTTCCGATGATGTTGCTTTGACGTCATGCGAGAATTATGTTCGAGCCTTGAAGTGGAAACTACCACCTGTGTGCGCATGCTGTGGGCGACGTTGTTGAAATGCCAGAATTCGGACCGTCTTTGTGTCCTTCGGAGAGTGCATCGAGTACTTCGAGACGCTTCGGCTAGTTGATAGTATGGTAGCACATTGTGTTAATGACGAATTCTCATTTGAAAATCCCGTGTTGCATGGTTTGATGTTAGCTAAGGACGGTGTTTCTCCTTACGAGGGTGGATTGTTGGTCACTGTATGCGATTTGTGTAATGCTTCTCTAATGGCTTTGAAGTTGCCGAAATACGCGCTGAAGAATGACCTGTACAGAGGATTGCTTCCTGATGAATTTCGCGATCTCACGTAGGTGGAGGAAATGCTCTGTGCTATATACCGTACTATGGCCCATGTCACTCGTGTATTCTGTTCTGGCTCCGATACGTCGTCTTTTCTACTGCACGGCAACACTTGTGCTCATGATTTGAATGTTATATCTACTGCTACTGTTCTTCCTCGTGCTCCAGCTGATATTTTGGGGTTTTTGAGTGTTGTATTTGTAGGCCCCGGACCGGTAGACAAGTTGGTTTTAAAGCAAGTGTTTCGAGTCCGGAAGCAGAAAGTGTGGTGATTCCTTATGTGGCTCAAGGACCATAACGTGTTGTACAATGATCTCGGTATCATTACCAGCGAAGAGAATTTGAATCTGTATAACGATGAAGATGTTGTTCCTGGATTGATGGAGAGTGTTATACACGATGAAACTAGTGACACGCGGCAAGTGTTTGAAGAGGAGACCGCAGGGTTTTCCGAGCATCCGGGTGACGTACTGCCAGAACCCCCTGTGAATGACGAACAGCCCGTTGTTCTAGAAGGAATGGGCGTTATTGATGGTGAACGGGATACAATCCCGGGAAGGTCTTATACTGCTGCCGCGCTACATAATCTAGTGCGTGATAGCTCCGACAGTGCAGATATCATTATACCACGTGGTAGAAACCCGGTCAAGGAGTATAACAATCCTTCCCTCATTCCCGGTATGTTCCCTACATTGTTCCCGTACGGATTAGGGGGGTTCAATAACCCAACGCGTTCTGTGAAGATAAGTTTCCAAAAACAGGTCGAATATCTTCTGGATACACGAGATACGTTGATTCGGTCTCATCGATACTTTATTTTTGTAGTTCTGAATATATTCCAACGTCGACTTTCTCATTTGCATACTTATTTGACGATGAGAGCTTCGAATTGGCCTAGCGTTGCCAACCAACTCAGTAGATTGACTCCCCAGATAATTTGATCGGTCGCTGATCATTTGGAACGCGATCTTCCAATGTCTCAGCTGAGTGAAGAACAACAAGAAGTATTTCTATTATTATGTAAAGTGAACACTATGGCGTCGCATGTCCCTGGGTCACAAGCGGCCAAAACGATGATGCGTCACAAGATTAGATCATATATGGGTTTCTTTGGAATGCCTCACATTTTCCTTACCATGAATCCCAACACAGCGCATAGTCCAATCTTTCAACTGATGGTAGGTGATACACGAGTCGACCTTGACAATAGGTTTCCAGAATTGGTTACCGCGAGGGAGAGAGCGCTCCGTTTGGTGTCTGATCTGGTGTCAGGAGCCGAGTTTTTCGAATTCATGATTGAGTGTTTTTTGGTCGAGTTACTTGGATGGGATCCTGCAAAACATCGAAGTTCTCCTCGAGGAGGGATTCTAGGAAGGCTGGCAGCGTATTATGGATTGGTTGAGTTGAGCAAATGAGGTGGATTGCATGGCCATTTTCTTATATGGCTTGACGGTGGCTTGAACCCTTCGGAAGTTCATGAACGATTGCGAGTAGATGGTGATTTCCGCAGGCGATTTCTTTCGTACTTCGAAGACATAGTACGACATGAGCTACCCCCATTAGAATGGTATCCGGAGGAGGTGTATGAACCTCGAATGCAGATGCCACTGTTTCCATCAAATGTTAGTGAATGGCATTCCGTTTTTGAAGCCAAAATCAAGCGTTGTGGCAAAGCATTACAGCGACATGTATGTCGCCCAGTTTGCCACAAATACGGGCATGACCATGACTGTAGGTTTCAGTTTCCGCACGAGTATGTCGAGTCGTCCTTTTTCGATGAAAGCACGAACTCAGTGTATCTGGCATGCCAAGATCCGACCATAAACTGGTTCAACCCGTACATCTTGGTCTTTTGTCGTCATAATCACGATATTCGCTGCATCCTTTCTGGGAAAGCTGCCAAAGCTGCTATGTTTTATATTACAGAATACATAACGAAGATGGATATCAAGACGTACAAAATGCTTTCTTTGTTGTCGAATCGATTAGCGAGGCTGCCTTCTCCTGAAGTGTTTTCTGATAAAACGGAACAGGCGAAACTGTTGTTACACAGGTGTCTATCTCAGTATACTCATCAGCAGCAGATTCATGGACAACAAGCTGGAAGGTACCTTAGAGGATTAGGAGATAGCATATCTTCCCATCATACCGTTCCGATGTTATCTTGTGTAGCTATTCGTATATTGAGAGCATTGATTAATATTTCCTGTATCGATGAATTGTCTGGGGGCATAGATGAATTAGATAGTGGGGACGACTTGGAGGATATGTATGTACGAGTAAGAGTCCACGGAGATGGCCATTTGAGTTCTGCCAATCAAGTTGACGACTATATATTTCGATCTGACGAATTGCGTGAGATGGTCTTTTACGATTTTGTTCGTTTTGTTTGCAAAGAAAGAAAAAGACAGGGTAGTCACAGTGCCAGGCATGACATGCATGCGCAGGGTCATGTGGCTCGGCCACGTTACAATCTGAAATCTCCTCATCCGGATGCTGAAACTCACAAGTTAGTCTCTGTTGATTTGGGAAATAGCAGTGAGGAGGTAGTTCCGCAGGTTCTTGGATGCTCGATACCTCGACCTGGTGCAAAGGATTATGCATTGTTTGTAGTCGCTCATTTCTATTCTTGGACATGGACGCATCATCCCAAGACGTTGGAGGAAATTGACTATATACTCACAACATATACGTTTTCTGAATTTCATCGAAGCGTTTTGAGGAATTGGGATGTGTTTCATGAATGCGAGGATGCACGCGATAGTGAGCGCATATGAAAGCACACTCAAAAAAGTAAGCCCAGCAAAGCTTACCTGACAGCGCTTCATGCCGCATCTGTTGATGATGAATCGCAAGAGTTTCCTGATTTCGCCGAAAAGTTTCGGTCCCTCAAGAAGGATTTGCACGTCGAGTCGGTCGTGTCAAAACTGGATGCCGGTGGCTGGCTAGGACATCGCAGGGCCTCGAATAGAGCTTCTACAATATATCCCATGAATGCCGATGCACAGATACCTGTCGCAACCTCCTCATCTCAAATCAAACAGTGGATTCAGCATGCGAAAAGCCAAGAGTTGGTTATATGCGAGAATAGGCGTGCAATGTACAAACCAGATATGCCCGAGATGACTGACGTTAATGCTATGCTGGACCGAGAAGATACGGGGAAGGTAGTGAACTTGTCCACCCACAATGCGCAAGTTGACACGTCTGCTCTACAGAACGGGTCATGTGACAGATCTATCTACCCACGTCACATGTTAGAGACTTTCGAGGCGCGATACCCCTTCAACGAAAAACAGCGAATCGCTTTTAGGCTCGTTGGAGGGCATTTTTTATCGAGTCTAAATACTACTCCGGCCAATAATGAGCAGAGGGCACCACTTCGTATGTTTATGACCGGACCAGGTGGAACAGGAAAAACTTGGGTTGTATGGGCTCTCAAGACACTTATGGACGAGTGTCACCAGGGATACCGGATACGCTATTTGGCACCCACAGGGGGCGCTGCAGCGTTGATCGACGGTAGCACTGTGCATAGCGGACTGGGGATTCAGGTAAAGTGCAGAGAGCGACGAAATGAAAGTGGCGATGTCGTGTTCGGTGTCGATAACGACTGGGTGGTCTGTGTTCAAATGAGTCGAAAAGAAGATTTACAAGCGGAATGGCGACTGGTGGATTATGTTTTAGTTGACGAAGTCTCTATGGTTAGTCAACAACTCATGTGCGACATTGATTATGCACTTCGGTGTGCAAAAGGAGTCAACGAGACATTTGGTAATACCAATATGATCTTCTCTGGTGATTTTTTTCAATTCCAACCTGTTGGAGGTATTCCATTGTACAAACCCATTTTACCAACAACAGGTACTCGAGGTCAAACGACAAACTCAAACATATGTGCGTGATTAGGGCAATTGGCATGGAAAACTATCAATGTGGTAGTCGAGTTCACTGAGCAGTATAGAATGAAGGATGATCCGGAGTTTGGAGATGCTGTGGTGCGATTGCGAAAGCGTCGGTGTATACAAGAGGATGTTGAATTGTTCAATAGCCGCATCATTAAGGGCCAAGATGAAGAAGATTCCGGGACTGTTGACAAAAGAGGCTCATTGGAGGAGGCCACAGCTATAGTACCGACGAATTTGCTGAGAGAAACACTCAATGTGCGTAAGTCATCTGCATGTGCCGGTGTCGGTGAATACGGTCGGCTGGTGATAAGCGCCGCAGAAGACAAATATGACGGGCATCACATGTCTAACCCCAAGCTACGGCAGCATTTGCTTGACCTTGACGTCAGCGGCTTCGCCAAAGCACTTCCGGGTACCGTACCACTGTTTGAGGGTATGTCAGTCATAGTTTGTGGCTATAACCTATCTACAGAGTTGAAGGTGACAAATGGGGCAACTGGCGTAATACGCCGCATTTTCTCCAAAGTTAACGACAAGGGTTATCATATCGTCAATTGCATCCTGGTCGAGTTTTCTCAGAGCCCAGTCATGATCCCTGAGTTACGTCCCGGAGTATATCCGATCATACCTTGGACTGTTACATTCCCCACCTCGCTTATCGACAGTTCAACCGGCACCAAACGTAATGTCAGAATACAGCATCGGCAATTACTGATCGAACCGGCTTTTGCTATTACAGGACATGGTGCCCAGGGACAGACTTTATCCGCTGTCATGTTTGACATGTGGGTAGGGGGCTTTGCAGCGTATGTCTCTGCTTCCCGGGCAACAACTCGTCAGGGGATTCATTTGTTGGAACCTGTCGATCTGTCCTGCCTCAATACAAAACTTCCCGAATATCTACAAATGGAGGAAGACCGTCTTATTGCCATCGCACATAACACGATGAATGGTGCAGCACATGGTTCCATTGTGGTTCCTGACCCAGAGGACATTTTACGACAGTCCTACGCCTCGGCAAAGCGAAAACGCAAGGACGACGTGCCGCTGGAAAACCAGTCCGATGGATCGAAGAGGTCAAGACTTTAAAGGTATGGTCTATGGCTATCATATGGGCAATGTTATGAACTGACTATTCTCGATTTGCCTACATCCGTCGAACAGACGCTTTTGTTCCACAATACAAGTCGAGAATCATAATTTATTGTTGGGTTTAGATATTTCAATATACTATACCAGGTTAGGCATGGTTATGCTATGTTGTTGTGGGCTGTATCACTTACACCGTTTGTTGTGGCCGCCTAGATCTGGCTGTATAAATGCGATCCAGTAATTGTCATCAACCATATCAACGCTTAGTCCGATTTCCTTGTAATTTCTCTGTATATTGATTGATAAGATGGTCTGCGAGAGCAGTGTTAGTGACGACGGCACCATGAGCGGTGACGAAGGGGCACCGATGATGCCTGTCTTTGCGGTCGAGTACATTGAAATCCCGTCATTGGTTTGAGCGCGTTGCTGATGTACACGACGCAGAGTCAACCAGTACATGCAGGATATTTTCTCGCTTCCAATATCCATCACCAACGACGAACTTTTTTCTCATGTGAAGCCTCGCTGGGATAACAGCAACCATTGTGCCAAGTATTACGATACTCGAACTAATGAAGAAATTGATATCGTACTTCCTGGTGTTGTATGCGACGAAGGAAACTTCCTAGGC
>WSTW01000249.1:0-20779 GCA_019632305.1 Tulasnella sp. 403 | reverse complement strand
GTACCCAATGCCTTCCCCCTCGTCTTCTACGTTCCAATCACCCTCGTCAGGCTGGCCAATCTTCCGAAACGCCGCCGAGTTGACCAAATTTGCCATAGCCGCGAGCTGTGCTTTGAGAGAAGCAATTCGCTACCGAGACAAGCTAATGGTAAGCTGAGTGGAAATTGAGACTCTGGACTCAGCCTCACCCTTGCATTGGCCCGTTTCATAGTTCGGATATAGTTAGCATCCTGAGCCTTCAACACAGCAGCAATGTCTGTGGATAGAGAAGCATTCTTCTTCGTCTTTACGTGGACGCCTCGCTGTAAAGTTTGGTTCGTAAGGTCAAGGCCGGACTGCACCTTCGGCACTCGATGAAATCATGCTCACATTCGTCTTCTCGTGGGTCATAGCAAAGTAAAATTCATCTCTATTCCGATCAGCAGCCTTCTCCTTCAACCGGTTGAGGACACCCTGCTTCCTGTGATAGCGATGGGCCCGTTCAAGATGGTCCTTCTCCTTCTCAAGGATGCCCAGCTTCTGTCGGTTTAAGGGCTGTGCCCGCTCCCGGTGTGTACGCCGGTGAAGTGAGTTTCTTAATGATACCATAGTGAGATCCGCAGCCGATGGTGTAGAGTGGACCCAAGCTAGGCGCCGTCGAGAATGAAATTTCAACAATCCTAACATCTACATCACAAATAAGGGTAAAGTGCTTGCCCCGGCCGATCATAGCAACACTGCAAGAGATCCTAGAAGACAAGGATCTAGCAAGTAATGTCATTGTTCGAATCAAAGGATACGGTATCACGAAGTATTCGTACACGAATCAACCATAAACCAAATGAATAAGAAAGACGAGTAAGATGCGATGAGATGTCCCAAAGTCAAGTTCCAACGGCATGTATGCGAGGTTCAAGGAATGAACAAGAAGACTCGAAGGCGTAGAGACGAAGATACGATGCGTGGCGAGTGCCAGAGAGGTGTGCCCTTGTTAGGGTATGAGCGACGAAAGACTGAGAACGGAGAGCGCCAAAAGGATATAAGTCTGCCACCACAAAGCGCCGACCCTGGAGGCTGAACTAGCGGTTGCCTGTGCTGGATTCCCTCTAGTCAAGGTTCCGTAAACACCGCCGTTCGTCGCCGTCATGAAACCGCCTCCGGGTCCCAGTGTTGAAGGACCGGGGACGACTGGAATGTTCGGTCCAAGAGGAAAAGAGGTATTAACAGCAAGGATGTTGGGGTTAGCTAACGCTGCGAATCCAACTGCCGAAGGGGAGTATCGGAAGACGGAATACACGTTTTTCTACTGGAGGATTAGTGAATCGACATTTCCCGGAGGAGAGTCTGCTCACCAAGAAGGCATCACCGACAATCCACTGTGGTGAGATGGGCCCCGCTGCAGCAGATTGCAATGCGAAGACGGCACCCACGCAAAGGCCCGGTTGATTCGTCGGGTATGCAAAATCCGCAGGGTTCATCGGCCAAGACCTGGTGCCAAATGAAAGGGACGCAGTTACAGATGCAGTACACGCTAAAAACAGGTCTTCCGTTGATCTCTGCACAGTTGGAACGATCATATTTACTTACGGAAATAATAGTAACCGGAGGAGTCGCCAGTTCCCTGCTGGACACCTGGGATACCGGAATACAGTTTCGCGACGGCATCTGGGGGCCCTCCTATAAGTGTAGTTCCAGTATCGATGGCTGCTAATTGACTGCCCAGTTCTACCACGGTTCCTCCGACCGATATGGCTGCAGTGACCAACATGATGACCCGTTCCTGACCAGGTTGTAGTAAAGTATGACTCACCAGACATTGGAATAAGCCACCAACTTTCATATCCGTTGGGAATACTAACCCAATCGATATCTCCGGTATATAATGCGGGATTCACGGCTCCGATTGTGAAAGAGCCACCGGGGGCTTCGCCGTTCGCAGCAGGATTATTAGACTGACTGCATCGTGATGTCAACAATAGTGGACGCGCCACAGCTCTGAATGCGTACCGCGATAGAGCGAATGCAAACAGAGGTTGGTCCCAGCCTGGTGCCGAGGTGGCCGAGTTTTCCCAAAAAGGGGTCCCGATCTGAGCCAAGCGTCCCCAAGCCAAGCCCATCAAACCCGTAGCTGTCGTCGGGAGCGCACCACCTGCAAAATTCGTGACCTGGCCTAGTGGAAAAGTTATAGTTGAAGTTTATGTTGATGAACGAGCGAATAAGGAAGACCCACCAAATGGTTGGCTCGACACGGCTACCCCATTCATTGACATGGCTTCACGAGCAGTCGTACCATTGACGGAGCCTCCAAAATACGCTATGCCGAATGGCTGTGAGCCGGTGGCATTGAAGGTCGTGGAGCCCACTGATGAATACGTCTTTGCTATTGCAGGACATCCGGCTCGGCATGCCGCAGCAACGAGCCACAGATCAGAACTTCCGGTATCAAGGATTACGTTGTATTCGACTGGAGGTGTCCCAACGGCCAGAGACGTATAATATATATAGTCCTTGTTGAAGTTTACGAGCGAAATGCTGTTGGCAACCTGTCGTCGTGAAGGTCCGGACGCCAAGTTATATTTTGATTCGACCAAGTGCCGATAGTTGATCAACCAGTTCTCGTCTATTGGTTGAGATCTCCCAATGTGGCGCAGCTCGTGAGTACTGCTTCTTGCTGATGGACTCGTCGAAGCCGGGGCAGCAGCAACAAGTGCGATGACGAGGGTCGCAACTAGAAGGGAATCTGCATAGATAAATCGTGAGTTATGTCACAGGAACACAGTAACCGAAACATACTATTCCAAACCATGGTAACGACGTATAAGCGAGATAGAGCGCACGCCGAGTAACCAGTACTCAAAGGCGGACGAGGAAGGAGGGGAGGAGGGAGGAGGAACCCAGGGAGCAAGTGCTTTCTGGTCCTGAATACAATAATACCTATGTTCCCACGTCCACCCTATTTTTCCTGCGCACTTATTTTTATTGTGTCAGCCTCTGCGACAGGATCGACAGGGTACATTCGTCTGGGGTTGACCATCAATCCATGATTACACTGGAATATTTGGTGTTTGCCGCTGGCTTTTACAGTGAAGTCTAAGACCTGGTGGCAGTTGAGGAGTCGAGTTTTCGGCAGCCGCGACAGGGTTGGGACAATGCAAACCAGTTAGCTAACGGCGATGACGGCAGATGCAACGTTGACCTGATTGCTGAGCAAGTGACGAACCTGTGAAGTTTCGAACATTTGCTGGAGTTTGTTCTCTACCATGTCCTCCCTGATTGGCTCCGTCCAAGAGCGCAAGCCAACCACTTCGAATAAGGCGAATTTAGCTGGAAAATTTGATCCAGCAACAGGGTTTCCGGCTGCACAACATCGTTCTCAGAGCATCTTTGCCCGCAACAAGAATGCTCGGCTCACAACACCAGCACGACCGAGTAGTGTTCCCCTCGTACAAACGACCACTGGCTCACCAACTGAAGGGTCAATAGCCCGCTCAGAGCATGTGGTCGATCCCGGAAGCGAAGAACCGGATGACTGGAGACAGTCAATGTCATATCAGAATGAGAAACGAGTGAGGGAGATGACCGATTCCGAACGCGAGCGTGAAAGGCAGGACGTGATCGAGAGGTTTGGCCCGGATGTAATTAGCCTTCTGAACAGAGTTAAACAGAGACGTGGTGGGTATTGCAACTATTCCATGTCAAAGAACGACTGTCCTGATTGTTTTTCCAGAGGCCCAAGGCCAAGCAACTCCCACAGGTAACGATGACGTTAAGTAGTCCATGTTGTATACCAGTCTGATATTTATTACTTTGCCATATTAGCACAAGAACACACAGAAGTCGGACCTTCAGAGGAGGCGCGGAAGGGCGGCCCGCCGTTGGTAGCGCCAATAGCAACAACAGCCCCTTATGGTCAGTGAACTAAACCCGAATTCTTCCTCTCAGATCATAACATCTCTTACTAGTGGCTGAGGTATTGCATACACCCCAACATGCCTCTCGTCCAACGTCGCCACTCCCATCTGCCCTGCGTTCTTCAACCCCGAAGCCACCACGGAAAATCCGCTTCTCCACGGAACCCGCTGACGTTCATGTGTATGAATCAGCTCCCTCATCCCCTAAACGTCGCCCTTTGGCTTTGCTGCCCCCACCAGACCCCTCGAACCCAGCGGAGAACCGGTTGGTATTCAACTCGAAACCGTTATCAGGCAAAATCTCCAGTAAATCCAATAGGGATCATGAGTCCTTGCATGTGGACTTGAACGATGATCCTGCAGCTTGTCCGAGTTCCTTCGCATGTGCAAACGAGGAGACAGGTACCCCGGAAGATATCCGACGGCGCTACTTCCCAGACGAACCCGCCAACGAACCCGCCCTGGAGTGGATGAAACCGTCTAGCACCAGTGAAACGGACATTCAATCCGGGGCTACCCGGTATGACTTTGAAGGCAACCCTATCCCTTTTGAGTTGCAAGCCAGTCTACCCACACATCTCGGGCTCCACCACCATGGTGATGATCAAGATCGTGCGGGGTATACCCTGGATGAACTTCTTCTCCTTAGCCGCTCGACTGTGCCTGCACAACGTGCAAGCATGCTTGGTGTGCTAGGAAAGGTTCTCACTCGCATACCGCGATCCCCGACTCAGGATTCTGCTAGAAACCAGTCTACATTGCATGCGGGGGAAAACGATCCAGACTTTATCCGTATGAAGATTCTGGCGGTAGCTCTGGAAGCTCTTCCTGAAAGGGGCGGAGTCGGCGTCCGTGCCGTAGACCTGCTTTGGAGATGCCTTGTGGCATACCCCCAGAGTCGCACCCCTGCCAACGTACCGGCGGAGTTCCAAGACGACGACTTTGATATCTCAACCCTCACCCCCCTCCCTCCAATACTACGCCAAATCGCCGCCCATATACACCCTACAACTCAGACCCTTCCAGCGACGTCGCTAGCTCAACTCTTAGAAATATTGTTCCACCTCGCATCTCGGACGACCCGAAATCGGAGCAATGCAATCGATATTGTGGGCACCAATGAGCTAATCGCCTCTGTCTTGCACACTTTCGTCACTGCGACATCCTCACCCGACCCAGTCGCGATATCCTTTGTCACGGCTCTCGCAAGGACTTCTCGAGCCATTGCCAAGGAGGTCGTGGATAAAGGCATCGCGGACACCTTCCTCCGTTTCTTAGTGGAGCTGCCTGACGATAAATTGTCCCGCGGTTCAATCGACGCCAACGCGCAATCGGTCTCCAATCAACGCCCCCAGCCAACGGTTCTGCCTTCTGTTGCACGAATGCTCCTTTTCGAGACACTCAAACTTTACGCTGTTCTCGGGCGTTATGGCTTGTACGCTGTAACAGCCACTACTGCAACGGAGCAGTTCGCCGTTTTGGGGCAGTATGTCCTAAGAGGGGTGCTGGATGACGGACAAGCCGATCAACAAATCATAGTGGCTTACCTTTCTCTCATGGAAGTATGGATTGATTGTGCCGTGGATCCTCACAAGACAAGTCCTCCGCACGACATCCTATGGTCGCAAATTGTGGGATGGGATTGGGCGGCTCATGTCCTTCAACTCAGAAGTCGAATCCTAACCCAAGCCAAAGACTCTTCTCTAGAAAGTCAAGCTGCTGAGGGTGACTCACAATTTATGCATCTCGACTCCAACCCTCCCAGCAATGCGCATCGTGATTGGCAGGATATCCTCCCAGCGATTTGGCACGTCTTGGCAGCATGGTTAGAGGGCAGCACCATAAATGCCGTTAGGACCGGAGAAACGGAGAAACGAGGGGTCACTCATGCACTGCAGGATGTGGGGACGCACCTGCTTGAGGAACAGGTGATCACGCATGCTGTGAGGGACTCGATTGAGCTACTGCGGTCCACCACACTTTTGGATCATCACCCGGACGACAAGACGGAGGGCAAGACTGCAGGCGTATACGGCTACTATTCGGCGGAATTGGTACAACTATCCTTCAACGTTCGGATCTTACTCGCTGCCGTTCGCCTTGCTCAAGCATGCATGATCTCGCACGCTGGAGACGGAGCCGCTAGAACCATCATCCCCTCTGTACCCTCGACCACTATATCGCCGTCCTCGACTACCCACCTTCGTGTTGGAGGCGTTCTCTCGGAGTCGTCCCTAGATGCGATCTCAAAACTCTGTCGAGAGATCGCCGTTCATCCTCTATGGCAGCGCTACACCCACAACCTACTCACTCCCGGCGTCCATGCACTCCTGCGGCCGCTCTCGACGCTTCTAGTAACCACATCCTTGCTCGAGCGTCGTTGCAACAGACCGCCTGACCGCAAGGACTGGCTCGTCCTTGCTTGTCAGACAATGACGTGCTTGCTACCGGGAGACGAGGGGCTTGGAGCAAGGTTGGTCGAAGTCATCGTTCAAATCGCAACTGAAGACCTTATCGTTCGCGACTGGGGATGGACCGGCACCCCTGCAGAAGTGTGGTCCTCTGGAGGTGGGCTCGAGTGTATTCGCCCCTTCCTGCAACTCGCAATGTGGCGGAGGGACCCTCCTGAAGACGGAGAGGAGGACGGAGGCAAGGGACAGGCAGAGATTTTGTCGCCGCTTGTAATGACGCCGCGATCCATTCAAGAAGTCACGGCGTTGGACCTACCTAGCACCCTCGTTCTAACGTCATCGACGAACTCCAAAACGTCGTCTTCCACGGCTTTCAGGCCTGGCAAGGTCCCAGGCTTGCCTTTTCATGACGACTGGTGCTTTGTCCCCTTGGACGCCTTGCTACATTCCGGCACATCTCCGGTTTTCAAATCACTTCCTTCCAATTGGGACCACTCCGAAGTGGAGGTCGTGAGGGCGACACTCTTGCTTGCTCGTATCGTCCAGATGGCCACCACTTCCAGGACGACAGCTGCTCCGCCTCAGGAAACTTCCATGGGTATGAGCAGAGAACAAGTTGTGTTTGGCTGCATGAAGGTGTTCATGCTGGAGCACGGGCAATCTTCTACCCATAGCTCCCTCGGCACTGCCAGTGATTCTTCGATGGAGGTGTTCCGGGACGAGATGGTGTCAAGCGAGATGGTCCACCTCCTTGCACCTTTTCGGGTATGTTTTGATACACATACGGCTTTAGCCCGAAGCTCTCAGCCTCCCCGTGAGCCGACAAATCATTCATCTGCCAACACTGGTATCCCCGTTCCAATTGATCCCTCCCTGGCGAGCTCCGGCGATGCGACCAACTCCGGTAGCAACGCCACTACCTCTCCCACTATCAGCACGTCCGTCACCCCCAGAGTTTCACTGGAAAGTATCGCAATACCTTATCTCGGCATATCAACCCCATTCTACCAGTTTTACACAGACTTCCTGGGGCTTTACGACAGCATTTCATTTGGCCACGCAACGTTCGGTGCCCTTTTGATCCCTCCTCTGGCGAATGCGATCTACTCGCCCGATTATCGCAAGCTCTTGTGGGGGGACTACCCCCAGGTCGTCCGACTATTGGATATCGAGCCCGATATGGTGATAGGCTCCGATGTGAAGGATTGGTTATACCCCGTGGAAAAGGAAGGTGATATCGTTGGGATGTATTTGAAAGCTTTGGGGAGTGGACGCGTTCGTGGCTTTTTACGTTGGATTGCGGTGCACCATGTCGCCTGCAACATTTGGCCCGATCTTCAGGCCCCTGCAGACGAGGGTGGCGATGCGTATGAAGGACAGGCCAAGGCCAGTCGCCCATACGGCCCTACGCCTCCTGCGGACGGAGCGGGGAGAGCGGGCAAGTCGGAGCGGGCACGAAAGATCCTCCTCGCGGCGTTGGGGAACGCGTCGCCGGACGCTGTCAAGGATATCGTCCTCTACCACCAAGCAACCCATCATGGTTTGAACCCGTTGGTTTCTCCACCCAGATGTTACGAAGGCGACGATACGTCATCCGAATGGAAGCGAGATAGGTTGACATGGGCCGTATCTGTAGGCGGTGACGTTTTGAGGGGACGCTTGGAAGGCCTGCTTTCAAGATAGCCTTTTTGGAAAGCCTATTACTTACACGCCGTTTGTGGCCCCTATCGAGTTCATTTCCAACTGAGGGTGCTGATAATGTAATCCAATGCATAGTGAAATTCATATTCATTTGTATCTAAGGTTCAATGAAAAGGTTTGATGAGATGAGAAGCTGTGCAGAAAACAGATTCTGCGCTCTTCCTGTCATTATCGATTCAATAACAGTTTGACGTTGGATGGCGGCCCTTTGGCTTTTAGACGAGCACGACGGAATCGAGAACGGAATATCCCACCGCAACTCCGCCCTCGTCGCTCTCTCTGCCTTTGGTGCGTAGAAGCCAACCGGCCTCTTGCTCTTGCAGCGAGGAGCCGGTTCCGAATAAGGCCCAACCATAAACGCCGAGCTCGCTGACAACATCTTTTTCTGTCGCGTGGCCTTCGCCTGCTTTTGCCAGAAGGTTTTTCATACCCGGAGGTGGGTGAATAAGTTCCATCGCGATCCAAGCCTCTCTCTCCTTCTCAGGGAGCGTGTCGAGAAAGGCGGGAATCTGTGATCTGTAGATGTTGTTTCCGCCCCCTTCGCGTTGTGGCTTCAGTACGAGATCATCCGCACGGGACTTCGCGTGGGTCACGGCGTCTTCCTCACCCATCCCCCACATGTCCATCCAGGTCGCGCGAAGCTCCGCAAGGTCGTCGTCCGTGAATTTCTCCGCATCTCCCCATTTGGGCGTGTCTTGCAAGAACGATTCAAGAACACCCGGGTTCGTAAGGACCTGCTGGACCTTTTTGGTCCCTGCGAGTTGGAGAGGAATCGTCGGACACTTGATAGCCCTGCTGCGTTCAAGGAGGAAGCGCATCTCGTAGTGTTGGGGGGTGGGATAGTCGGCAGGCGTGTAGGCCGCGCGGTAATACACCACAGACACCTGGATGGATTCGGTTCTTTCCGGAACGGACAGAGTTAAATCGCCGGTTGAAGTAACGGTGGCACTGCTGAAGAGTTGGTTGAAAGTCTGTCTGATGACGCGTATCGAATGTCTAATTTGCGAACGACAAGAACCAGTGTTCTTAAGCAACCAATTCGTCATGTGAACGGTTGTGAACTCACTTTTCAGTCAATTCGTATTCGAGCCAACGCTGGTCAAATAGATTCCGCTCGCCAGGTTGTACTACAAATAATATAGAAGCGCTACAGAAATATTCGCGTGTGAGCTTGAATCAACAACGGGGATCTTTTACGAGATTCACCTCGGAGATCCGTAAGCCTTATGAGCCGCTACCATACCAGCGGTCAAACCAGCGATGGGACTGTTTGGAGGGAAGTTGAGGCTATTCAGACAGGCGGCCGCCCCATAGTAACCTGTGGTGTTGTGTAGGTAACTTCAAACTTATCGATGAGCCCTCAGTGCCTGGAAGGAGCTAGACGATTCCTCCTCACCGATGTAACGCGGCAGTTCGTTCCGATAATGATCCAAACGAGGAAGAAATCGTATTGAATTCGACTTGTTTGATGGAGAGTTCGGGAGACAGAGTCGCTTGATGCAGAAGGTAATCAGATCTGAAAAGTCCCAGGTGGAGTGACTTGAGGTTGCGAGGTCAGGGGTGAAGGAAGGAAGGAATGGGGGAAACACCCCTTGGCGTCGTCAACCCCTTTCGCAGAGTTTTTTTTTACAGGTAGCCGGTAAACCTTACCTGGGTCGAGCCGCTGTTCTCATCCCTAATGGCCTTCCAGCCTGTCCAGAGGGAACCGACAAATTCATCCACCCTGCCGACTCCTTCGGATGTACCCAGGACACGGTCTAAGAATGGTACGTCTTGAGCGACCCTAGCGTATAGAACGTTGTATACATGCTGGAGTCTTTGAGCCTGTTCAAAAAGCTTCCGCGGAAACGGACTCGGGAAGAGAGCAAACGGCGCATGGATGGCGGATGTCGGCGCGTTCGGCCTTTTTGCTACCCCAGGTTGTGGCAGTGGCAGATAGGCAAGTCCATTTGATAATGCATAAGACGTGGCCAAGTTTGTTAGCTCGTTGCGCTGAGCATCCGTCAATTGAGGCGGCCAGCAAGGCAAGGCAGTAGTCATGGTCGGTGTTGGGCGCACGGCATTCGAGCTCCGCCGAAACCGAACATGCGTGTTTCGACGGTTCGCACGAACTCCGTCGTAACCCCAATTCTACCTCATCCTCCCGCCCATTGCGTGTTTGTGCTCCCACTCCAGAACAACTAGCGGGAACTTTCAGACCCAAGGAACCAGAAACCATTTTGAGAAAAGGTTCTCCAAGAGGTCGAGGACATATTTCCCATGACGGCACGCGCGGATTTTCCATATGCAGACACGCCCCATGCAGACCATTTTCGTTGTCGAGGAGGGATTCGCCATGCACATCTCAATTGCATCATGCTTCGCGAAGAACCTGTGACTTGCTATTGGGGACTATGGAGGCCTCTCATGCCTTCGTTCCCTTGTGTCCAATCGGTTGCCCAATCTCCGACCCTTCTCTCGGCTCCTAGCGCAGCGCATGCCACGAATGGCCTTCAGGACGCCCCACTAGCAGCGCCGGTAGGACAGTATAGAACCAGGAAACTCGGTATGCTTCCTTCTCGTATGTAAAATCGCACGGGGGCGTGTTCACGCTTTGACAGGCTCCAGTTCCCGCAATGCTCACGCCACCCTGCTTGCTGTGCCGGGACTTCTCTCGCGAGTTTGCGCGGGAGCGCCCTGACAACGCATTGTGCGAGGTGTCGCAAGCGTGCGTGTCGAACAGATATGTCAGGAATGAACCCACAACATCGTCGCTCACTTTCAGCCGAGGCTTTGGCGCCAGATCGACAGCCGGAGATTCGGAATGTTTGTTTATTACGACACGAACCCATCGGAAACGGACCGCCCCAGGATGGAAGGATGGAAGGATTCCGGAGGGGCTAAAGCGCTATTTTCCAAGGGCCTTGCCGAACGTAAGTGTGACGATGTAGCTTGGAATGGTTTGGAACGTTCCCCGCCTTAAGAGTCCAGCATCGAAGCGATCTTGAAAACAAGTCTCCGTGCACCTAGTGGATCTCCGAATGGTCGCATTACTTCGTCGATGACGATTTACCGATCGCCATGGTTGAGGAGCTTAGAAGCCGTCTCCGTTTATCAGGTCCTCACCCTTGGGTTGCTCCTACCGTTTTCGACCCTGCGACAAATGCAAGAATTTTCGTCATATAGTGACGTCGGGATAAGTGAGCCCTTTTTGGAGATCGCCTCGACCGACCTGACGTATCGCTGCATCCACGATCGAGCACATTTCTAAGGTCTGGAATAGGCCAAGGGCGAGCAGGAGCAGAGAGTGAACTAGGATTGCGACGGGGCATCAACCGAGGTAAGGGGGCCGCCGAGCGGTGGATGTGACCCTAGTCGTTTCGAGATAGCGATGGGGATGGGCGGGAGAGGTTATACCATACGTGTTGATGTAGAAATGTCATATTACGCTCCTGAAGAATGATGACCCATGAAACCGAGGATCGCAAGGCGGGGCGGCAAAAATGATTTGATCGACAAGGGGGTCTCACACTTCGCTTCCATCTAAGATCTCAGGTCGCCACCAATTCCCGGGAAACGCGACCTGGCTAGGTCGCGACTGCAACTACACCCAGCGACCGTATTGTTTTGGCCCCGAAACAGACCACGTATCCAGTTCACTCTTTCCCTTTTCTCCCGAAAGAAAAATCTCCCACTTCAAATAGTCTCCCCATGTGTCCAATTTCCTCACACCTGCCTTCTTCCAAACAAGCACTCCTCTCCCCATTGACCTCACCGTCCACCGCCGTCTCCCCTTCGGTTCTGCTTCGAGACCCGTTCGACGCCGGCATTCGACCTCCATCTTGACCCCTTGACGAACTTTGCACATCGCGTCCTCAGTATATAACTCGTCCTTGAATCGCTCAACCATCTTCAGATCTCCACGGCGATACTGCCCCGTCCCACTACTCCTTACTAGTACCGGTTTACTACTAGTTTCAGTTCCGATACCTCCAAGACTCTGAAGCAGGGCTTCGAACTACCCCTCTACTTGTGCCACCCACCTATACCCCTACTTGAAAATGGTGAACCCCGTCCCAATCCCCGTGAGTGACGCCGCGGAACGCTTCATGTTCTACTGTCTAATCGTATAAATTTCTCATTCGGTTCTCTAGGTTGGCGCCAGGGTCTTCTGTAAGCGTCCATCTCCTTGGAACTGTCACCTCGCTAACCGTATCGCTCTTTGCCCAGTGCATGACAATCCGAATACGCCACCCCTGCTCGGCCGTGTCGTCGGACTTGAACGCATGCCGAATGTACGTACTTCCCGCTCCAAGGCTCCATTGAACAGCTGATCCCTAATCTTATTTTTCTACAAAGGGCACCCAAATGGCCAAGCTTGATTTGGACATTGGGCGGACGGTGACAGTACCGTAAGTACATTTTCCGTGTAACCTCTCCGTCAAGGTTCTTTCGCTGCAGCTTACCTACCAGTCTCTCTGCATTGTCTCTCGTGCCAGCATGAACCTCGTCACGCTGGCCCCGACCTGAACGCAAATGCAACGCGTTAATCTACCCAAGCTTCCGCGCGTTGACCATCCCCCCAACAACACGCTGCACGCTCCGCACAAGATTACTATCAGCTCGCCCGTATCGCACAAATCACAAATCATTCCCCCCTTTCCACTGAGTTTGTTCTTCTGTCCACGAATCCAAGTCCTTGTTTAATACACTCCCGCAAACCGCTCAAAGATGCCAAAACAAAAGTTTCTGTCCACCGCTACCATACAACAACCGGCATCACTTTACCGCCACACAACCACCCTAACCACAAAGCTCACCCTAGCCGTCGGACGCCTCGGATGACCACATTTCCTTCCTCCAACGTTCCACAATCTGCACGCAATCTGTACGTGACCCCACCTTTTCATTATACTCGTCTCTCCACTGCGGTACCGCCAGTCCCTGTCCAGTGTCCTGACATCGTGACTTGACCCCTTTCATAGGCTCTATTGCGGCTTTCCGAACGTCCCTCGCTGGTGGCTATGAGCATCCTATTTCAACTTCTTCCCAAAATGACTGGCTCGGCGCTATCGCAAACATCTTCATTTTCTAGTTGGCCTCTTTGCGTTTTCTGCATCCATCCCTTTGTCTGGTTCCTTCATCTCTTGCATTTTTCTGTCCCGCATTGTTCTTGCCTCCCAACTTTCCATTTTCACTTTGGACTACCACATCCACCCATTCAAAGGCCTCATCGCTTCTCCTGCATCTCCTTCCAACAAAAGGATGTATCCGATAATCAATAGATTACCACACGCGTTCTGCCTCTCATCCGCTTGTGCGTGCGTTACCGGGTTCCTTTCTGAGCGCGGATGTGCTGCTTCGCTCATCGTTATCTCCTTCGGTCCAAATGATTCTGACGTCTGCCTTTCACCCAGTCCCTGAGAGCGTTAACTCAATGGGAGCAACTACAACCATCTACACGGTAGAATGGACAGCAAAGCCTTTTCAACTACCGTCCGTTAGGCCTCCGAGGACAAGCCGGAATCAAATACCATGGGTGGCGAATGACCACGATAGTACCACACACACGTCCCCGCCGATGCCCATCGTTCTCGCAACTTAACCCAGATCCACAGCGTGCATGAACGTTCGAAGCGACCCCTCGTGATACAGCAGATGTTCCCGATCCCTCTTGTCCAACCTCGACTCGGATCTATGGGCGGCGTCATTGAGCTTATAGCGTCCAGACCGTACTCATGAGGCCGGGTAGGATGCCTCGACCGGGGGGTTCGTCATGGTGGCTCATGGACCCACGGAATGAACCCGAACGGTCTGCATTCAGGCGCTCGACGCGCGGAAGCTGCAATGAATGGGCCCACGTTCTACGCTGGAAGGGTAGGATGGACATCCGAACCCGGTGCAACGCGGCGCTCAGGAAATGAAAATGGGTTTATTGAGATTTATCACATTTGTGCGGAGATCTTGCGTACGGACATGATCATCCGGTGCCTCGTCGCGGAAGCAATCCTGATACTGATGATGGTGATAAGTCGATAACAGTTGTCGGTCGCGTACTGGTGACACGCACCATTCTTATTTGATGTAGTCCTTCTGATCGTTGCATGTGCGTCTCCTGCAATGTTCGTTTCACGGTTTCCTTACTTGGAAAAACAGACTGAGGGCCATCCGTGGCTGAAGGTGGATTAACGTTACTATTCGTTGCCTCCTCAATGTCGTTCTCTACATCCGCCGCTGATGCGCGATGCACCCGTTTTCCAGGTTCACTTTGTCTCCACGCGCACCTGTCAGGATAGCCTCTCAGGCTTGTATTTTACCTTGTTATACGGGTCCGGCTGTTTCGTTCTTCCTGGACTTTGTCGCATAATCGTTATACAGCGGCCAAGAATGCTTGGAAGGCAAGGCAAGGCTAGAGGAATTTGACTGGTACGGGGATTTCCGGGCCCTACCTGCCAAATGGGATTGTTTTCGGTTGGAGACGTATCGTGTACGACACACGACGGTTGATCAGATCGGGCAGCTCAAACGGGCCCACCTCACCCGATTAAGGATGTGCTCACTAAGCGCTCTTACCGGGGGAGTCGCTACAAAGCAGACGTGGTCAAAGAACACTCACGGCCTTCCCACGTCCATGGCTCGTGATTGCGACTACGGTCCGGTCGTGCGTCACGATGCTTGATGCTGGACCGCACGTAGCTAAAGACCTGGAATCGTTGGGAGGCGCAAGGAACGAGGGTTGTTTCGTGGTCCAGGGTATCGTGCTTCCATCCTCGTTCTCGTTTCGCTGACCGCTCATATGAATAGCCATGGATCGCTTAAGGCGGCTTGGGCTGGTTAAAGTGGTTTGGGGTGACTGTGATCGTAGCTCCAAACGACGTAATCGACGCACACATACCTTGTAGGGTATCGCCGAGAAATAGATCAGGTTTAATGATGGGGGCAGACGAAGTTCATGACAGGCATATTGTAGGGTGACGTAACGTGTCCTGAGAGGACATGCAAGGAGGACTTGAGCATCTCCCGCGGGTTAGTTCGGATGCAGGTGAATTTGAAATGGGGATAGAACGACGTTGAATGACGATAAGTCGAACGAAGAACATTGCAACGAATGTCGCTGTGGTATTGAGTAAGGAACCAAGAAGTGACGGCCAACTCTCCAAGCGAAAGGCACTCAGGGCAGATATGCAAGTTAATGTTTGACCCGATTATATGCACGCACCAACATGCGCTTGCATGCAAAAGATTCCTGAATGACGAGAGACGTGCCCATTATCGATCCTGCGAGGCATATCGGCCGCAATACCGAAACAACGGAAGAAACAAGGTCAAGGATGCTCGAACCAGGAGGGTCAACAGCGCGACATACTTACCACTCCATAGTTTATCTTACCGCGGCAAAGGGTCAAATTACTCCTTCGCATATGCGTATCCCTTGCCTGGTAGCTTTGCTGGCGAAACGTAACTCGTCCAACGATGGAGGATTTAGCCGTGCATGTAGAGACTAAAGGTGTTTGAAGGGGGGATAATTCGCAGGGAAGGAAATCGAGCGAATCGGTGGACCCTCGGAGATAAATCCACCTCATGACGTCCTGGGATTTTGCCGGTCCGGCGAAGCGACCTGCAAAAGTGTGATCGTTAGCGTCGCATCGAATCGAAAAAGCGGATGGTCCAGAATGGTCATTCCTTCCACAATCAGGCCAGCCGTTTTAATTGAGCTGGATATGGTACGAACTGAGCAAGAAGCAAGTGATAGAGCCCTATTCGGCATGACCGTTCCCGACTCTCCCCGCATCCCACCAAGGTCCCAATTCAATCACAGATCCACTTTGGCGGTGAAACTGCATCAAGGATAGACGAAGACAAGAACGTTCGTTGGTCGGTTCAGGTCAAAATGTGTTGAGTTATCGTGGTTTATCCGCGCGGAGACATCAAAAAGGGCAGTCACTTGACTTCCCAAAGATGAAGGGTGCCGTTCATTTTGTTACGCCTCGCTGCTGACGTCGAGGAACGTTGGCCTAGGCAATTCGGGAGTCACGGTGATACACATGTTGACCGATTCGCCGTGGGCGTGAGAGATCAAGTGACGGCGACTTCATGCTCACGTGATCGTGTTTCAGGCTACCGCCAGAGTTCTTCGTTTCCAGCTCTTGCCGCCCATTCCACCAAGACATACGCTCGATTACAGACACTACTACATATCGAACTCGCTTGATTTTTGACTGACATTGGGCGCGTTGACCACTCGCCCAACATTTCATTTCGGCATTGCCGAAAACTCACGATCACATTCCGAATTCATCGGAGTCTGGTTGTCCTCACCCTAACGAGCTGTCGCCATCCGTAACCGTTGCTGACGACGGCATCACCGCCGCCACTGTCATGGAAAAAGACGAACTTGACGAGGAAATCTACCAGATGGCATCTTCCAGTACTGTGAACGGACAACCTGTCGATCGCCACCACACCTCCCATCCGATTCTGTCACGTTCGATGGAAGCCACAGAGACTATCTCAGGTCGAGAAAAACCTGTGCCTCAGCCTGGACATGATCCAGCCCCGGTAGTGAATACCGGAAATTCGATGTCATGTGAAGCTCAGGCTCGTGTGGGGGTACTTGGGGCGCATGCGATAGCAACTACCAGACCATCACCTATACCTAGTACTGCGTCACCAAGAATCCCCTCTGGAGTTCCCCCTCCTGCCCCCAACGAATCCCATATGAAGGCAAAGATCCAAAGGATTTTCCAGGCTTGCAATCATTGCAAGAAGAGGAAGTCTCGCGTATGTCCGTGTCTCTCGCATACCCGGGCAATGTTTATTGCTCACTTCGTGCGTGGTTATCCTTTCTTGGTTGCAGTGCGATGGGGCTCAACCTGCTTGCGGGAACTGCCGGAAGGCTTGTGTTCCGTCAGTGAAAGCCATACCCCTCTGGTTGAGTCCTACTCATGCCGGATTCTACCCATCCTTAGATGCGAATTCTCAGGGGAACGTCGTATGCGGGGGTACGTTGTATCCACCTTTACCCGATTTCTGCCCAACCAAATCTTGTGTCCCCGTTTAGACCGAACAAGAATAAGAAGCCACACCTTATAGAGTCGCGTACAAGTCATCGGAATTTCGGTAACACCCCCTCACCTACCGAGAATGATTCTGGCCATGCCCGGACTTCGCCATTACAGAAGGGAGAAATGGGGCTCGTACACCCTCCTATGGTGCTGGACCCCCTGACGGTGGACAACCCCGCTCATGGATCCTTCTTCCTAACTCAAGAAAAACGATCGGGCTCCAGCGCACGATCAACAACCGCGAAAACCGGGCATGGGATGGTTTCGTCATTGCTTCCGCACACGAACGAACCCGTCGAACTCGGCAACCTGTTGGACACCCCGGACAGAGACCCAAATTCGTCGCAGAATAGACCTGGTGCTCAAGGAGGTGGCACCAATACGGTATCCCATAGCGACGAACGACTTGCTTCGTCTGCTTCGACGTCCTCTCAACCACCAGATCCCATCCTGCCCCCTTCTCACCGGGTCACCGAAATATCATATACTTTACCACGATCAATCCTTGTGAACATTTCCAGCTACCCATCCCCGGCTACCTTCGAGGAGGTGGTCGAAACCTACCTAAACTCGCTCTCGCGGAAAGCGGCGGACAAGGCGCTCGTGACGCAAAAGACGTACGATGCTATTCTAGCCGTTCTAAGGGACTCAGAAGCTTCAGACCTTCCGAATGGTCGGGATGATGGCGACCCAGAGTTGGAGCTTGGACACTTGTCCGCGTCGGCCGCTCCAGACGACGGTGGCGGAACACCGTTGTTCAAGTTTTGGGTCAGGAAGTCGTTTACCTTGGGTAAAGTACCCAAGGAAGCAAGGGCTGAAGTCGGGTTTGGGAAGGGTGGGAATGGCAACGATCGCTCTGCGTCGACGCCACCATCAGCAAGTGGCGACCAGGCGCATGCGGACGAAGATGACGCCGTTCTTCACAACGGCCGGCCCATCGCAGTGAGAGAGCAGCTCTATCACATCCTACTTTATTGCCACGCCGCAACCAAACACGGAGGTCGCGATAAGACGTGCGCACTGATAAATAACCACTATGTGAGTTCACCGTTTGACACGCGTGTGCACCCTTCTTCGTCGCTTCCTTCTCACCCCACTGGAAATATTGTTGACGCGATCCATTTTCATTTACCAGAGTTGGATTCCCAAAGCGTTTGTGGAAGAATTTGTGAAGAGCTGTCCTGGCTGCCCGCGGAAACGCGTTTGGACCGAGCCACAGGTAGCGCTGCCTTCAGTTTCAAGGCCACACGAACCCTCAAAGATTTTCAAATCGCGCAGCGTTCCCAAGTCACGACACCAGCAACACTCGGCGGCACCGACGTTCAGACCTCAGCTTCCCTCTATCAGCACTTTGCTCGATGCGGGGGCTGCGGTGTCCGCTAATCCTAACAGGGGAGGAGATAGGAAGGGAAAACGAAAGGCCGTGCTGGACGAAGGTGAGGATAATTTGGGACATGCAGCAGCTAAGGCACTGCATGCGGAACATGCCGTGGCAGCGGTCGCCTGCCCCGGTTCCACCATAACCTCTCCCCCTGTTGGGGTTATTGGAACTTCTGCTTCCGTTACTGAGCGGTATGAATTGGATCCGGACAGCGCCAGGTCGTCGGCGAAATGGAAAGTCAGGAAAGTCGACCCAGGCGGGACGTCATCCCCTCTGGGAGACGAATAACTATCTCGTCATGTATTGAATATCTTTAGGTCGGCGCTTTCGTCTGTCGTTAAGTTAAGATGAACATGGATATCGGATGGAGTAACGTTGACGTGATCCATAATCTACGATTGAACTACCAAGCGCCAAATGCCACATTTATCCCAGTAACAATTAGGTATAAGTTGCTCGAAGGCGTCTATCCAACTTCATGATATCGTGCCGGTTCATAATCCGCGAAGTCCATCAACTAGTTCACCTTCTCCCCCAAGGAGACCTTCTCCAACATGTCCGCAAGGTCATCTGCCGCCTTATCTACCGCATCTTTCGCCTTTGTGGCCAGTGGTTTATCAGTACCACCCGTTTGCCCGGCTTCCTCGTCCTCTTCCCGCTTGTCAATCTCCTCCGCTTCTTCAACTGCCAGGTGCTCCTCCTCCTCCTCTTCCTCCAGCTCCGCAGGATCCATCATGTCCTCCAGCTCGTCCAGCGCATCGTCATGGCCATGCTCTGCCAACGCGTCTTTGACGTTTGTGATACACTCGTCCTCCGGATCGGCCACGTTGCCGTTCAACTCCAGCGTCTTGAGCTCAGGCCAGTGATCCGCAATAGATTGCGCGATCAAATTAATGGTTCGGTGGTCAAATTCACCATAAGCGAGCTTGAGGACTTGCAGCTTGGGCAGCACACCTTGAGCGAACACCGTACCGAGGGCTAAGCCACCCTTAGGTTTGAGAAGGCAATCACTCAAGTTGAGCTCGCGAAGCTTGGGCCAAGCGGGAAGTGCCAACGCGACAGCCCTCGATCCCCGTTCTGTAAACGTGTTGTCCTGCAGGTCGAATACCTCCAAATTCGGGCACGCACTCAACCCTTTGGCCAACGCTTCCACCCCCTCCATACGAATCCCGTTCTGTGGCATTCGCACTTCGACTAGTCCTCCATGAGCCTTAAAAGCCTCGGCCCAGTAGGGTGCAGACCCGTTCTCGAGTCGATTTCGTCCGCAAATCACGGTTCGGAGAGCTGTGGTGGTTTTGCCCTCGGCTTTTGACTTTTCTGCTGATTCCAAAAGCGCTTTGGCAATTATAATGCCTCCAGTGACACCCAGGCCGTTGTTATTGAGCTTGAGGATACTGAATGTACGGTTCTGAGTCAGGAAGGGGACAATGGGGTCGGCGGAGCGACCCCCGAACGCGTTGTCGGACAAGTTCAGTTCGACGAGCGACGGCGTTGTGATTAAGGCGTCGCAAATGGCCGACAGAGCTTGAGGAATCTCTGTGATCAAGCGGCCCGTGAAGATATCGGAGAGGTCCGCCACCTACTCGGGTACCGTACGAATTTCAGTATCCAAGGAACCGAAAACGCGATCATCGCAAGCATAATCAACGACAATATTGCAACTAAACGAACCTTGAGGGTCTTGTTGCCTCTCAACGCGTCTGCAAGTGCCTCGCAAGCTTCGACTCCGAACGTGTTGCCTCCAAGGTGGACCTCCTCCAAACCGTCGATCGCGGCGAGTCGATCGAGGTAGGGCTGTAGATCAGCCTTTGAGTTGAATTTCAGGCCTTTGCCATGAATTGAAAATATCTTTGAAGACATTGGGGTCGAGTAGCTGGGAAGCTTATGGTATAACGAAGTATGGTATCGAGGCAAGGGGAAGCTTGGTCCAAGTCAACATCATTGTCAGGCACGCACACCGCACCGGCGACTTCCTGCCCAATTTCGGAAACCTCAACCAAACCTCGACCACACCCGCTGAAATGGCGAGGAGACTATTTATTTCCAGTAAATGCCCTTGTCAGTGCCCAGCCAGAAAGGTCTTAGTGTACTGGGTAAATCTAGACTAACAACCCTTTCGCCCCCTCCGTCGAACTGAGCGCCATTCTCAAGCAAGGCGATGATAAGGCGAGGGATAGCCGCTGCTGTACCGTTTAAAGTATGCGCAAATGAAGTGTTGGGGATATGTCGATTCTTTGGTCGATGATCTAGTGGTGCTGCGTGATGTCGGATATCAAGCCGACGGGCCTGATAATCCGTGCAGTTGGAGAGCGACGAGATCTAATCACCGATGTCATTCGGAGGTGTGGACTA
>WSTW01000248.1:0-26966 GCA_019632305.1 Tulasnella sp. 403 | reverse complement strand
AGCAGGTCTAATAAGACTAGGTGTTCGATGGTCGATATCATGGTGGCAGATGGATGAAGACGAGCACGAGTCGTGCCTCGTGCGATGTATGTTGACGCCCATTTCTGTGCGAGGTGTCTGAGAACGAGAG
Organism: Tulasnella sp. 403; assembly: GCA_019632305.1. NCBI lineage: Eukaryota > Fungi > Basidiomycota > Agaricomycetes > Cantharellales > Tulasnellaceae > Tulasnella > Tulasnella sp. 403. Next base: position 26,836 of record WSTW01000248.1, on the reverse strand, counting down.
GCGTTAATGACATTTCCAAAACGAACTATGCTGGGATTGTACCTCGAGCCATACGTATGATCTGTACCTGTCCAGTCCTTGAAGGCCTCCTCGCCGTCGAAAAATACCAACTGGAGCGTTGTATCTTCAATATCATCAGCATCATCTCCAGCTTCTGTAAGGTGCTTCAGTCGTGCGTCGAGCGAGGGTGTTAACGAGTCCGCCAAATCGAGCAACATTGCACAAGGCGCAGCCGAGTCCGTCGCACCGACGAACTAAGGCACAAGGTCAGTTGGGAATACATGGGAGGTGGATTTTAGGTCACCTGGTTTTGAGGGTATCGAGGGAAAAACTTGCTGTCGAAATGGGCAGACATGATAAGCCGCTTGGACGCCAGTGGGTCCCAAGTGGCAATAATGTTCGTGAACTCCTTCTCTCCGTATGGCGTATTTTCCTTGAAGGTGTCCTCTTCCACATGCCATTTTAGCTTCTTAAGAGTGGAGGCGATATAGCTGCGGACGGCTGTGTTGTTCGTGCTGCCAGCTGTCGGACAATACTCAATAAACGAAGTGCAAGAAAAAACGACCAGCTTACACGGCCGGGGTATCAGTATATGAGATAAGTGTGAGTCCGGATTGGACGTGTCGAGGCTTTTTAATGGGTTTCCTGCGTTTATAAGGTCGTGTAGACCATTCGCGTCCAGCACGTGTAAATTGCGGCCATGGACCCTGTAGCAGGTGACAGAGACGGAGTAAAACACGATGAGACCAAGTATAATGGCCAATTTTGGGAAAGCTGGAGGCTTGCGGGAGGACATGGTAGTCCACGTATCCGGCGGAAGCTGTCGGTAGGTCAGTGCATTGGTCAGAATCGCAACAACGGGAGCGGCGTTTACACGTATCGGCGAAGTCGCCGCGTGTCTAATTTAGCTCTTCACGTTCTTCGACCACAGCATGGCGGTTTTCAGTCTTTGGGTTATTAATAAAGCGGGAGGTCTCGTGTACCAGAAGGATTTTCCAGGTGAGTACCGTCCAGCTAGAAGGTGGTCCTTCCGTTGACGCAAGCTTCTTGCCAGCCGCATCGAAGCCAGATGGTTTAGCTGTCCTCACGTCTAATGAATACCTTGTGCTGGCGGGAACTCTACATGGTATCCATGCGATTACAAGTCGGCTCTCTCCAATAGGGCCGAGTTCTGGGGCCGAAGTTATCGAGGGCGAAACGTTCAAGATGACCATCCGATTGACGCCAACCGGTGTGTCGACCCTCTCGTTCACCACAAAGCCTAACTGATATCAGCTCTCTTGACGTATTTCACAAGGCACCAAATTTGTTCTATTGACGTCCCTATCGGATACTACGGCGGACACCATGCTGGGAAGGGTGTATGAGGCTTACGCTGACGCGGTCATGAAGAACCCATTTCATACACCAGAAATGCCAATCCGTACTGAAGGATTTGATACCCGCATCAACGCATTGTTCGCTACTTCATGATTGCCAAGCAGTCCACATATGACGACAAAGGCCCTCCTTGTAACCTAAAGGTGTAAGAATGGAACAAGCATCTGCTTCGTGGTCTCGAGTAACCCACCTTTGCGATCATTCGGTTTTGTTGGCCAATCGTGTTGTTTGACCGTTGTGCCCTGAAGGCCATGGCTGACATAAGATAACCAGGGTCCTGACTGCCGTGACTCCCAGATCGTCACGTGGTAATTTCGACTCGACATTTCCTCTCCCCACCTTTAAATCTGGACCAATATTCCCTCCGATGACGGCTACAGCATCAACCATCAGAGATAAGACGATACAGAGACATGTTGAGACTCTCGTATTGCGGTTACGACGACGGTGCGCGACTGTAAAGCCCTGGTGACGATGAAGGCTAAAGCAGACCCTTCAGGCAGATCGTAGGCTCGCATGCGGCCGCGCTCGAGACGGTCTTGCTATTACGACAGATTGTGTCGGCGGCCAAGTTTACTTCGTTAGAACAACTAGTTTCATTGGTCAAGACAGCTGGTCGGCAGTTGGTCGAAGCACAACCGAAAGGTATAGGCAACCTAAAGGGACCAACTATCCGTGCCAAACACTGATTACTCACCACAAACTCACAGAGTACAGTGTTGGTAACACGGTTAGAAAGGTCCTGCGTCTTATTCGTGAAGAGTTTCATGCAGCGGCGGCGGCGGCAATGGCGGGGTCGTCGGGTACATCCACTCCTGCAACCCGGCCAGCCAGTCTACCCAATGTATTATCGCCTGGCCAGGCATTTGCATCATCGTCACTCGCCAACTTTGTTCTTCTCGGTCACCCTCGCTCGCATCTCCCCCAGTCACTCGCAGACCACCCTCCATCACACCGACACCAAGCGCAACACCTCGACATCGACGACTTCAACAAGAAGGCTGTGAGCGTCAAACCAGCTCTCATCGCTGCCATCCAAGAAGTGATAGATGAGCTAGAAACGGTATATGAGAACGTCGCGAAGAATGCCCGAGATCATATCCACTCCGAGTGAGCCCTCTTTGGCGGAACAAGAGCTAGTTCTAACATTTGGTATAGCGAGATCATCTTAACTATCGGATACTCCCGTACCGTAGAAGCGTTCCTTAAATCAGCTGCCCATTATCGGAGGTTTACTGTCATCGTTGCAGAAACAGCTCCGTCGTGAGTGCACATGCAAGGGAGTCACGCGGTTATCTAATCTATAGATCCAAAGGTACTCGGGTTGCGAAATGGCGCAATCTCTGGCGAGTGTTGGGATCTCTACAGTCCTGGTTCCAGACTCTTGCATCTACTCGTTGATGTCACGAGTGAACAAAGTGATGCTCGGCGCACACGCAGTGCTTGCCAATGGCGGGATCTTCGGAATAGCAGGTTCCTTGCTCGCTGCCACCGCTGCTCGCGCTCACGCTACTCCCGTCGTCATCTGCACTGGTCAATTCAAGTTTACCCCACTATGGAACCTATATCACGACTTTGCTGCTGTGGATTTCGGTGATCCGGCTGAAGTTTTGGGTGTGCAAGACAGCGATTGCGTGAATATGGATCAAGTGGATGTCGTCAATCCGTACTTCGACTACGTGAAACCTGAACTGGTGGATGTTCTGGTAACTAACGAGTACGTCGGTGGCACAGGTTCATCCGAGTTTTATACTGAAGCATGCTCTTGGTAGTGGTGACCACCCACCATCCTTCGTGCATCGGTGAGTGCGTTGTAATACAATGTGAAGGCCCTCACTTAGCTGCCTTGTTATCAGGCTGGTGAAGGAAACATATGACGACGAAGACACAGATCTATAAATAAAGGGAAAGAATATTGAAAGCCATTGAAAATAAGATGCCAGTCGCCGCGCCTCTAGCGTCATTACCGTTTTGGTTGGTCCATAGGTAGCGTCAAGTCAGCAGGACATCTCTTTATTCCCCTTGTTTAGTCCTCAGGATGTCGTAGAAGGCCTCTTGTGGTAATTCGATATTCCCAACTCGCTTCATCTTTCGTTTACTTTCTCGTTGACGTTCAAGGTGCTTGAGCTGCAGAAGAAGAGATCAGAACTGGCCCATGACATTCTGGTAAGAAGCACACCTTTCGTTCGTAGTGTCCTATATGAAGTGCAGGGTATCAACAAGATGCGAGTTTGAGTTATGGACGTGAGCACGTACCCCCGTACAAACCCGCCGTCACGTCCTTCCGGATTGCGCTGATGGTCTCGCGTGCCATGACCTTACTTCCGATGGTCGCCTGGATGGCGACTTCAAACAGTTGGCGAGGGATTACTTCCTCTGAATGGTGGAAATGTCAGCCGAAACGCCGCGTTGGATGCAGGGGGCGACTGACTTAGTTTCTTCGTCCATAACCGTCCGGTCTTGGCGATGTTTGATTTGTGGACGACCATGGCCAAGGCATCAATTGGTTTCCCATTCAATTGGAGCATCATCTACGCGCATGAATGAGCATTGGGGACGATGACTGGCGGAAATCGTATGGACCGTACCTTTGATAGGTCGGACTTCATGTAGCTGGCGTCTTCGTAGCTAGACACGAAGTTGGATCTGAGAGCCGGGAATGTACGGGTTTGTTCGTAGAAACTCACTCGAAGCTAGCAAACCCGGAAGACCGTTGTTTGAGCTTGTCGAAGAAATCTGTCACAATCTCTGAAAGTGGCATCGTGCTTGTTAACATCACTCTGATTGCCGTGGAAGACCCAGGATCCAGGTATTTGTGTTCAATATCCGTCCCGCGGTGGTTGGAAATTAGGTCCATCATGTCTCCCAGGTATTCTATGAAACGGTGAGGTCAGAACTCCAGTATGACAATGACCACGATTACTCACCGTCGGGGACAATGATCGTAGCTTTTACCATTGGTTCTCTAACCTCAATGACTTTCTGATCATGAGGGTCAGGGAAATCGACCGGGTTGGATATCAACTTGGTCTTATCGGTCCCGCGGTAAACGATCTCGTAGGGAACGCTAGGGGAAGTGATAATGACGTTTGCGTCATACTCGTCCTCCAATCTCTGTCGGAAAACGTCCATATGCAGCGTTCCAAGGAAGCCCAGACGACAACCTTGACCAAGCGCAGCCGATGATTCTCGTTGGACGCTCACACTGCGGTCCGTTAACGTCAACTGATACACCGAAAGTCACAATTGGGATCGGCAAAGTAGTGCTGATCGCAGGAGGGATGACTAACACGTGCAATCGATTCTTCCAACTTGGGAAAGTCATTCGAGTCTACAGGAAACACTCCGGCAAAGACCTGACGAGCGTCAGGCGGTGACCTCATAGTACGACGTGAGACTCACCATGGCTTTTGATTGCTTAAATCCAGCCAACGGTTCTACAGCCTCGCCGAATTGATAGAACGTATCACCAATATGCGCTACGAGTATACAATCGTTCGATGTCATTCAGACCTGGTGGGAGGAACACTTGCCTTCCGACGATTGTTTCATGTTGCAAGCAACGTAGCCAACCTATCCAAAGACACTCAGAAAGGTAGTTTCAGAGCCGGAGTCGTATCAATACCTGGCCGGCATAGATATTTCCAATAGGTGTCTCCTCTGGGTTCATGACACCGACTTCTATAACGTCGTAGCGCTTCTTAGTGTGACAAGAGACAATCTTGTCGCCTGAAAGAAGAGGGTAGGTTAAGTAATGCACATAGTACACAGTACAGACATTTTCCGTGTCTCACCTTTCTTCAGTACGCCATCTTGGATGCTGAATAAGGATATGACCCCCCTATAGCGATCGTATCTTTGAGAAGAAGATATTTTAAATGCTTAAGAAGGGGCACAAATATTCTGGGCAATCACTCACGACGAATCGAATAGCAGTGCTTTTAGAGGTGCTTCTCTTAAAGCGACAGGCGGGGGGATCCGTTTAATGATTGCCTCCAGTACTTCGCTTACACCAATCCCTTTGTACGGAATAAAAGGTCAGCTTCCCTGTACAAAGTAGGCTTTCATGAACAACTTGCCGGCTTTTGCTGATACTCGAATAACGTCGTTAGGGTCGATGTCTAGTATGCTGCTCATCTGGGATATAATTCGCTCAGGATCTGCCGCTGGGAGGTCGATCTAGCGCCCAATTAACGCTCTGAGATAAAGAAACCAGCCGACACTGATATCTTACTTTGTTCACCACCGGAATGATCGTAACTCCTCGCTCACGCGCAGCGTGATAGACTGAAAGAGTTTGCGCCTGTACACCTTCTGGGGACCGAAACGAGTTATCCAGCTCATATTAGAGCATAACTTGGCGACTGAACATACGAGAGGCGTCCACAAGAAGCAAGGCACCTTGACAGGCTGTCAGGGAACGAAGAACTTCCCAAGAAAAGTCAACATGACCTATAGACCATAGGGACGCGTTCGTGGTAAGCGCACAGATAGGTCCGTTTCCAAAGAATTACAAGCGTACCAGGTGTGTCGATGAGATTCAGTAGGTACGACGCTCCGTCGTGCTCCATGAGCATACTGATAATGAAGATCAGTCGTGCTAAAATAACTTTACAAAACCAAGCTGCAACTTCCACACCTGGCTGTCTGGGCTTTGACTGCGAATTCTGAACATTAGAGAACGGGAACGGGAGTAAGGGCTGGAGAGTGCACCTGTGATCCCTCTTTCACGTTCGACCTTTAGCTTATCGAGGACTTGTTTGTTTTCTGAAGGGTTCTTTGATATGGTTCCTGTCAGCTCAAGCAATCTGTCTGCCAATGTACTTTTGCCGTGGTCGATGTGAGCGATAATCCCGAAGTTCCTGCGTTGTAATTCACGTAAGACCACCAGAAGCCCATAATCTGACTGTTGAAATACGCACCTGATTCTATTGCAAGGGAATTGGTCCATGTTCCAGTGCTTTTGGGACGAGGAATGTCGGCGTTGGCATAACGAGAGGGTCACCAATTTGAAAGATCCACTTGAGCATGCTGTCTTTTGGCGTCTGCACGTCTGCAAGGTAATGAAGCTGGATATTTGCAGGGCATTGCTCATCGTCAACCTCGAAACGGAGAGATGCAGTGGAACGAGCCAAAATATAAGTGACGGTCTCACGCACCACGGCCATCCTTCATTTCATCACATCATCGATCCTTTGCTGACACCCCGATGGTAAGTGAAGTACTCCCTCGAGAGGTGGATTCCAAGTTCCAAAAGTACTAATTACATCTTACTAGGCTGCCCCACTTTCAAGTAGATGCTGCCGAGGCCAGGGGAAGCCTGCTGCCTTCGCACGGTTAGGATTGAAACTACAACCGCCATTACCCTCTGATTGTATCGATATACGGTACGTACGTCTCCTCAGTAGACGTGGTTCTAGCTCAATCTACTCCTGTAAAGGCTGTATGGTGTCCCGGTATATCCGCTTGAGAGTGGAGGAGCTCCTTCAGGCGTTTCTCCTCGAGCCGAAACCCAATGCCGCCGTCACTGTCCTGTAGGTCGCAACCGTTTACCATTCTATTGACGTTTCAACATATCTGAATTTTAAAATAATTAGTGGCTACCCGAACACAATTGAGGAGTCTGACGAGGATATCGTTATCCTTGAACGACTGCAGAGGAACATTTCCGAAGAAATCTATAGGCTGAAGCGGTTACGAAATTCTCGCACACGGATTCAGTCGCTCCCCGGAGAAATCTTTGTCAACATTCTCCTCTGGTCTCTCGATCTCCCCAACTGGTCCATTACTGCTGTTCAGAATCTCGCCCTGGTCTCAACATACTGGTTGGACACCGTGCTCTCTACCTCTCTATTCTGGCCAGTACTGGACTTCGCCCAAGGCATGCGTGTCGCCGCAATCTCGGCGAAGCGGAACACCTCCGGTTTACTAGCAGTCTGGTGTTCTTCGTTTGACACGGCGAATACCGAGCCATTCCTACAGAACGCGGTTCAACATGCACATCGTTGGCGCACCCTAGTCCTTGCTGGTGAATACACCCCGAACCACCTAGCGGTTATCGAGACGCCCGCCTCCAACCTTCAAGATCTTTTCGTGTTTTTCCCCCACGGGCAACCCCCAAGGCCCATCAATCTTCCCGCTGGGAGACATCTACGTCATGTAGATGTCGCCATGATCGGCCTGCATTGGGATTCTGATCGCTTGGTCGGACTCAAGTCATTGCAGATCAGTACTTTGAATTTCAACATCCCGACGGTGTCTCAGCTTCGACTGATCCTATCCTGCTCCCCTCAGCTTCGGAGACTCGTCCTTGACAAACTCTGGGTGGATCCTGCTCTGGGACACCCTGTAGTCAAGGACGACAACATATGTACCCCTGCCGTCATACACCTTCCTTCGCTATCCACTGTTTGCCTCCAATTTGTGCCCAAATCCTATAGCCAGTATCTCTGCAACTTCCTCGAAGCTCCGACCTGCGACTGTCTGGTACTTGACAACGTCGAAGCCGATTGGCTACTCTCGTCCAAACAGCTATCTTCACTCACAGCGCTGCTTTTGCAACAACACCCGGCGATCTGCTTGATTTTCTCTGAATTCCACCAAACGCTGAAAATTGTATCGAAACCTCCACCACTTCTTAGCAGCGAATGGATACACTGGGGTGAAGACAGACCTGGGATCGATATCACACTGCATATGCCACCAAATGACCTCGAGCTTTGGTCTTCCGTCATAGCCCTTGTCACTCGACAAGCAACATCCATCTCGCTACACCTCCACGACAGTGGGATTGAGATCCCAACACCCCACTTTCCTTATCAAGTCTTGGATGACCTACCATCCATCCATACAATCAAATGTCTCGACAACTTCAAAGCGGGTCCCTTACTCCGTCACATGGGGACGCTTACACTAGGTTCAGATGGACATCTTCGATGGCCGTTCCGAGGGCTTCAAGAGTTCTCATTGGATTGGTATGCCGATCATATCACCATGTTAAACGATCTGGTGGCGTTTGTAACAGAACGCTATCCATCTACCAACAGACCACAGCAATCTACTTCGTCCAATGGTGTAGAGCCACCCGATATGTTACGTTTATTTTCCCTACCCTCCGAAGTAACAGTAGATAACGACAGCATTCCACCTGTATTACAATATGTCATCGATGCTATAGGAAACTGAAAATTCATGACAATAAGTCAAACACTAGTAAATCACAGATTTGTGACTTGCATACTCTAAGAGTCATAAGCACGAGCCATTCCACCCTAGGATCGGCGGCTCGGCATTTATGGCCGAAACTCCGTCTAGTGGTGTTGAACTGGAAACACCTTATGGCCGCCAGTAGGGTCAACGAGAAGCTGAACGCGTTAAGGTCGATTCCCATAATTCCGTCCTCATCGATGTATTGACGATTATTCTTGCAGGTTAGAACAAGTTCGTCGCAACCGAAATGCAGCGGGCAGTGCAACGGTTCCAGTGGTGTTCGAGTACACCTTCAACGATCCTTCACTCCCGACAGATCCGGATCTGTCTAATGTATCATTAGATGGGTCTTCATCTCATCGTGCCCTGCCAACCTCGCGGAGAACTCGCCCGTCCGGACATATCGCCCCGCGATCGTGGACTGGCCCAGGGTTTTCGGCAAGGAATATTCGAGCCGCTACCACCTCGGGAGCATCCCGGATAGCGAAGGTACAAAAAAACACTGCTCTCAGCTCGAGCATGCATGGTTTTATGGAAAGATATTATGCGCTCTACCAAGGATGGACCCACCACAATTCCGTGCCACTTCCCCCTGCTCCCTTAGCCGATGCGAAACTTCTTGCCCCGTCGCTGGTGGACGCTAGCATCGCTGTCCTCCTTACGATACCCGACCTTTTGATCGAAGCTCTGCCATTACTCCCAATCCACCTACGTGCCCGCATCGCACGTACTGCGCTGGTCCGATACCCCGAGATATACTACAATATCGAGTCCGCCGTTGATTCGCAAGAGAGCTCTGACACCGACGATCTCGATGCTTCGTTTTTCGCCGGTGTTGCTGGGGCTGAATTAGAGTTAAACTACTTTGGCAATGGTCAAAGTGCGCTCGTTGTTCGCAGATTCTTGGAATCGTATCTTGACAAAATGGGGAAACAACGGGATCTGGAATCATGGGAAGATGTTCCTCCGACTGGTCAGCTTACAACGGATCCCTTCATGCCTCTCGCATCTCTCCACTTGGTCAACATCCCCCTCACATCGCTCATAAACATGCTTCCATTACTCCCCAACACCGTCGTGACGCTATCTCTCATGTCACTTACTCTTCCGATGATCGCCGGCTCCAAAACTACCCAAGCCAATCAAGGGTTTCTTTTACGCAAACTGGCTCAGCGCCTTCCACTCTTGTGCTGCCTAAACATCCCCCATAACGCTTGGATGGACATACGAGAACAAGTCAAACATGTTGACTGGGGAAGAAGCTGGCATCACTTGAAGTGCATATGCATATACGGAACCCTGAAGACGGATGCGACGTTCGGTCGCTCCACCCAACCAGACGAACTTGCTCCACGAGCACCTGATTCGTCGGTCCGTGTCACTGAAGACACAAATTGGGCCGAATATCCAGCCAACGAGGAAGAAAGGACAGTAATTGGGCTTCGTCAAGCTTTGAAACCGTTGTGGGAAAGCATCAATCGTCATAGGCCCATAGAGGAATTTGTTGATGTCGTGTATTGATTGGCAATGCACGAGACTCTGTGAGTTGACTTCTTCGCATAATTTCTATATCTAAGGCCTTCTCTGAAGACCTTCGCAGAGTTCAAATCGGTGGCATTGCGGTCATCACCTTGGCACGGGTATATCGGCGTTTAATGCGGCTGATTATCGGGTGTTCCTTGCCGCACCACACCCTCCTGTGGTATTGCTTGCATCGTTCGACGTTCATATACCTACGCAACCGAACAATACCTCTCCCTAGTCCCAGACTATCTACTACTGGACCGTCTGGTACTAGACCCAACATACCGTGTTTGGACTGCCAATCGGTACGGATTATTGCATGTCAGCGATTCGTGCGATGACGAGAGCGAAAAGTGGCCCTAGATGTTTAGTCACTCGCCAACATTGGAGAAGCGACGACGTGTCCGAGGCAGGCCTTAATTTCCATCATTCTTCTTGCGCTGAAACTGTCTATGTGCTAAGGTGGGGCCGGCGGTGGCGGCGGCGGGGCGGCACCGGGCTCTGCCGTCTCCATTTACTCGGGCAAAACGGCCTCAAACGGATACGGAGGAGGAAACCCGTCATTTATACCTTCTTCGTTCCCATTTGCGGGAAGACAGATTGGAGGAGGTACTCGTCCCCAGATTTTTGGGACTTCTCGTTACGGGTCTGGGTGAGCGAGAGTTCTTCAGGGATTGATTTCAGCAGTCAATATACCTCGTCTTTAAACCAAAGGTATCCTTACGGCGGGGCGGGATCCTTTGTGACATCTCGCCCCTTCCCTTTCGGCTTCTGGCCCCTATTCATCATCCCCGTGGCGTACTACGGAAGCCAAGTGGTGAGTTGGGCATACCCATTCCCGGGAGTTATTAGTCTTATCGTTTGCAATCAGTATGGCCCGGCCGATAATTCCTCACGGCCCGGAGGACCAATGAACCAGGCGACAGTTACAGCTGTTGCGTGGACGCAACAAACGTCTCCATCGAATCCGAATGCTACATCCCCATACGTTCTCCTAGGTGACCACGACTCCATCGTCGCGGTAACAAGCTACCTTCAGTCGAACTGCTCCGCAAACGTCGCACAGCCTACTGCCTTCAATCCAAATGATCCCAATGCGATACAGCCTCAGCAGATCGTGCAGTTTTACAGAGCGTCGAGCTTCGCCTTGGCGTTGACATCGTATAACAACCCTGCCAACAACCCGGCCAACGCACCCGCCTCGAACGATTCAGCTCTATCCGGCTTACCAGATGTTCCCATTCCCCCTGGAACCAACCTGACGTTCTTGGATTGCGTGAACAACACGATCGGGGCGAATGTCCCTGTCTTGGAGTCCCGTGCGTTCCAGCTAGTCATTTCTGTGGATATCATGGGACAAGTCGGATTCCTATGGATCGTCTTGTATTGGATGAAACTTGTATAAGTCAATTGTTCCTTTGTAATTCGAGCTATGCACGTGACGATCGACGTTTTGTGGGGATCGCCGCTCCTTGCGGTCCAGATTGCAACGACCCGATCTCCCACACTTTTTGGATCCCTGCGTCTCGTTTGGTGGGCATGGTCGATCAGCACGGCGCTCAACAAGAAGCGCGTAAGCTGAAACCCGTCTACGGTATGTGCCCTTACAGCCTACCACTAGGAACGCGAGGATCCTAAGGCAGCTTGACAGATGCTCTTGACACCGGCTCCTACAAACTTGCTATCCAGCATTGCAACAAACTATTGAAAAAGCAACCAAACCATGAGACTGTCCGAGTGAGTGCTTGGGTGCCGTGAAATGTGTGGTGGCCACTTATTGTGCTCGTCGCGTTAGGCTCTGAAATCCCTCGCGCTCCTCCGCGGCGGAAAGGGCGAGGAATCCATCCAACTATGTGACGAGCTGCTGGTATCTAAGCCGACTGACGAGACTGTGTTGGGTATTCTATCGCACGTCCTGAAGCACCTTGACCGCAGTGAGTCAGTCCCGCAACGATCTTGCCTTCCTACATTCTCTCTAACCCCTTTCATGACATAAGCCCCAGAAATAACCGTCATGTTCGAGGAGGCATTCAAGAAGCAACCTCATAACGAGGAACTCGGCGCCCAGACATTCATGTCCATGATTCGCGTCGGGTCCTGGAAGAGCGCTCAGGTCATATCCCTCAAGATGTTCAAGGCCTTCAAACATACCAAGTATCTTTTCTGGTCCATAATGTCGGCTGTTCTCCAGGCTCAGAATGCAGGTGGCAACTCTCCTGGGCACAGCGATCATGCGCCTATGCTACTCACTCTCGCGCTCAAGCTGGTGGCATCAAGTCCCGTCCCCACTTTCGTCTCTCCCGACCATCTTTACCTCCATCTAACAATTTTGAGGAGTCTCGACATGATTGATCAAGCTTATGAGCTTATACAGAGCGACCGAGGAAAGCGCCTATGCGAGACTAGCCTCGTCGTCGAAGAACTTCGAAAAGACATTTTCCAAGCCAAGGGCACCTGCAGAGAGGAAGCGTCTTTGTGCTTTGAACGTCTGGATAGAAGGGGGTATGTGCTAATCAAAACCCTTCCCACAAGTTACTCACTGCATCCGAAGGGATCGAAACTGGACGACGTTTCTGTCGTTGATAGATGCCACCCTCAAAGTCATATCGCTCAATGATCCTCTTTCCGACCAAGGCTCTAAAACTACTCCGGAACCTTCCGCTTCGTCCAGCAGATCCGACGATCCTGCTGTAAACCTTTCTACAAATGACAATGCTGCTGACCCCGATCCCGAACTTACACCAAAACCTATACCCCACCTTGAGCTCCCTTTTGAGCCGCAAGCGATGGTTGACGGCGTCCGTGACCTGTTCGAACGGCTGGCCCGACACGACGGTATTAAGGAACGAGGGGGGCATCTCGCTGTGCTACATCTTGAGAAGAAACTCCGCGCAAGAGATGATACCCAAGGTGAGTGGACAGTCAACGATGGTATTCTGTCCGTTTAACTCCTTGCTTTGATGTAGATGGCATCGAGCCAAGGCTCCTGGTGCCGCTCTTGCAGACGTATTTCTCTAACTTCGGCGATAAAGCTTGCTGTTTCGAGGATTTGAAGCCATACATTGCCGATCTCAAGAAGACAGCCGAATCGGGGGCTGCCTCAGAGCTGGACGAATGGCATACTTTCCTGACATCTCAAGTTCCACAAGCTGTGTCGTCTCTGGATGACCTGCAACGCATTATCAACATCTTCAAATTACAGCGCTTCTTGCTTTCGGAACCTTTCGACGCAGAGGCAGAGCACACTCGGGCGATAGAATACTTGAAACACTACTTTGAGGCCCTACCATTAGGCAAGATCCTTTCTCATATTTAAACATGGGCCTGCTCGTCGCCGCTGACATCTAGTAGGTAAAGGCCTGGCTGATACTGATTTACAGCCTGCGGACGATCTCGCCATACTGGCAGTGAATGCTCTAGTCTCGGCGTGGGTGCGATCTGGTGGGTCAACACTGGCGGTGGTTCATGGACGTACACACCTTACGTCGGGTCGTTCTTCAGGGGATCAGAAATTCATCCATGAATCTATCGTCATCGCCGAATATGCCCTCGAGCGCAGCAAAATCAGTTACCAACTTCGAGTCCTTGCGACAAGGCTATATCGCCTCATTGGTGCTTTTCATCGTCGAACTCCTTGACGTACTCACGGCTCACACCACCTTCTCAGGTGCAAACTCGGCGGCACTGAATCACTATCGCCTTATGGATATCAAGCAAGTCCAATGCGACACCGTATCGCATTTGATTCTCTCGCGAGGCTCCACATTCTCGTTAGCCGCCACCGGAGATATCGGCATGATGCAGGAGTGCATCGCTGCCAGCGACATTTATACTCAAAATAGCAGTGATGTATGTCGTGAGGTCGCGCCTTGATCCGGATCTGACCAAGTCCCTTCCTGACCCTAGACTGTGGACATGATTGTCCGAGCCTTCCAATATGAGAAATATTCACAGGTCATACAATAATGTTCCGGGTGGCACCCCATGCTGATCATTTTGCACAGATTACAGAATTCGTAGAGTTTGAAGATCGTTTGGATAACTCGTTGCAAAGGGATCTTACCAGACTAGAATACGTCCGGATGAAGTTTACTACTGAAAAGCTAGAGCCCGAGGCACTCATCCTGGAACTCCAAGAATTAGAATTCGTTCTTGAAAAAGGTAAGGCTGCCCCATCTTTGATATCACTCCCATTTCTCACTAGTCTCTCAGTACATCACGATAACCGTGATTTCTCGATTATTCCTAATTACCAACCGCGAGGTCACCAACTCGCTGAGCAAACCACCATGGGTGTGGTTCGCGGGGTGGGTTTTGTCGGTCGCGCCCGAAGGAATCTCGTTGACCTTCTCGCTTAGTTCCAATGGCTGACCGTCTTCCTTCAACTGTATATTCGTGCTTACGCCAGAGCTTGTAAAGTTGAGACAACTGCAGGTTCTGATCTTAGCACATTCAGAATGAGTTGGCTGTCAGAAGTGCGTACAATGGCTTCTGTGGCGTTCTTTGCTCACGATATGCTGTTAGATGACAGAGGACGAGAAGGCTTTCCTGGAGTTTTCGCAAATCTTGCACGAATGGATCCCCTGCCCGCCTTTGCAATCCAGGGATGCTGCGTTGGCGGCCGTCGGTGCCGTTGTTATTCACCCTGAAAATGGGGATGCTGGCCAGGAGCGGAAGACGTCCCCGCCCCCTCCACACGTTAAGCAGGACGGAAGTGGTGTGTGGCCAGCCCCATTCATAGTAGAGCCTCACTAATATATGCATTAGAGCCTTTGAAAGTGGAGGCGTCCGCGGATTCAGCAATCGCATTCTTTTCTAGTGCGTTGAAACCTCCTTTTGACCGACAGGTCGAGTTATGACGAAGCGCTCACGTCTCACAGGAGCTGAAGAGCGCGTCAGATCACTTGTTTCAGAGGGCACCCTCTTGTGGGAGATTCTTCATGTGGCGACACTTGCCCAAGAGGTAACTCGATCGGCACGCGGAGTCCATTCCCAACTGACTCCTCTCCATAAGGCCTTTATCCTGCTCCAAATCGTGTCACTACCCTGGGTACCCCGGAGTGGAAAGGGAAAGAAGCCATCGGACCACCCAGTTCGTTCTCGTCGCATGTAATCAGACGCGATATTGGTAAACGTTTCCACAGCAGATCGTTCAGAGCCTTAAATCGGTAAACTCGCAAGCCGCAAAGCACCTTCAAGAAATATCTACACTTCTGACGCAGTTTGCCGAAGCGGAAGGAAGTGAGGACAAGCACCAAGTTTGGGCTGATGGGTGCTCGGCATTAGGAAATGTTAATCCAGCAGTAGGTGTTCATTCTGCTCGTAGCGTAAGCCCACTGATTTCAAGTCTATCAAACGTAGCTGGACAGGGACTTCGCCCTGAACGTGGCGAAGACGAGTCTTGAAGCGCGGTGCAGTGTCAGCGGAGGGATTGGCAAAGGCATTCTTAAAATCTTGGCCACACACCAGGGCACACCGTCGTAGATGGCGTACACAATAATATTGAGGGTATTTTATGGTGAGATGCGTGGCTCTTTCTGTAGGATCGCATTGATCTACTGAGGTACGACCCTGAGTCTCGCTACCTACGTACTAACGCTGTAATGGTACTCGTCTATGGTGTTGTAAATGTGACCCGACTCTGTCAGCGTCTCCAACGCGTCACTAAGGAACGGTCAGCTACTGGAAGTCTTGCGGAGGCATTTAGCGAGCATACCTGACATCTTCCGCTTTGATGTTAGTGCCTAACCCCTTCGTCAACGCAGTAACGTGAACGCCCTCGTCGCCAGCGGCTGAGTTGATAATAAAGGTGACAATCTTTCGTTGCATGGCTGGAAGGTGGGCAAACGGATCTGTTTGACCAGAGTCGTGACCACCCGGGGCGTATGGATTAGCTGTAGAAGTGGAGGTGACGCCCTCCATGTCATTCGAGCTGGCGGAGTGCTTAAAATAGTGTAAATTAGATGTATATACGTAAACGCAAGGAGGGAAGAACCTACAACTGGACCCCTTGTGTAGAACATGTGTACTTGAAGAGCCTCGAGGAGGGCAAAGTAGACTTCATGGTAATCCGTGATAACGCGAATAGAGTGAATAGAAAAGCTGCGTTTTCCTTGGAACGGTTTAATGTATCCCAGCACGCGGACCCAATCACCGTCGCTGTGTGGGGTCACTTAGTTGAGGGCGGGCGTCAGGTTAAATGGGGAGGGACACACGAATAGCCACGATCCTCATTGGAAGTGTCCATCATTTCAGACTTATCCATCCACTGCCTAGCCTGTACCAAGCCTGTGCCATCATCCAGCTTCAACCAAGTGCAAACCGCCTGCTTGGTGATTGACACGATTTGCGCGACGAGGGTCACCTAATGATCAAGCTTTCAGAGTGCTCGTTGCCGCGTGTAGGTGTCTATTTACCTGAATCACCTCCTGCCCGTCGATCGTAATGGCATCGCCCGCTTGGCGTTCTGCCTCCAAGACTTGTCGACAAACGACAGGGCGAAGTGATAAATCGGCTTTCTGGTTCAAATGGGGGCTCAATGGTTATTCCTCTTGAAACGTTTTGCCTCGGTACTTGCCCTGTTGCTACCACCGGGGCTGCCGGACGGACTCCCCTGGGAGCCTGGTAAGAAACCACCACCTTGGCTGTAGTAAGCTGAGCGTTTGGTCAGATCGCGGAGGGGTATCAAGAAGATGGGATGGCATACACATCTAATGGGGAATTGGGAATACTTGTGGTTCACGTCAGGTTCACGCGTCGCGTCGCGTCTAGTCTGAATCTGAATCGAAAGGTAGAAGGAACCCTGGGAGGCCAAGCGGGGTTTGTGCGCGTGGCAACGGAGACTCCACTGACGTCACAAACAAACAACAGAGTGGTGTTCTTGACCAAGTCAAAAGTCGCCATGGCAGGACCAAGCGTCTCCAACGAACTTTCCCCCCCACTTATCATCCTCCCCTCTCCTTGCCGACTACGATGGCTGCCGGTGCTGCTGGACCTGGTCTTTTCTTCTGCTTTGTAGCCTTCGTCCTATTGCTCATTGTGAGTGTTATCTAGTCGCAGTTCTGCAAGCACTTATAGTGCCTACTTCAGGTTACCCTCTCCGCACCGATATGGAACGACATCAGCTTCCTGAATGCCATCATCGGTGGTCGAGAAATACACTTTGGTGTGTTCGGATACACAGGTAGCCCAAAGAAGTTAGGCTACCCGCTTGACCAGCTCAAGTACGTCATGTCACTATGAGCCAGCTTTATCTACTCACAGTTCTTAACAGCGTGAACGGTGGACTATTCACCAATGGAACTATACACAACTTGACTTACGTGCTTGTGCTCCACCCCATCGGTTCGTTTACTTTGTGTCAATCAGCCACATTTGCTGACGAAGGCATTCATTCAATAAACCATAGCTGCGGGGCTTTCCTTCCTCGCCGTCCTCTTTGGATTGTGCGGTGCGGCATATCATCGGTCTGGCACGATCCTCATGTCCATTGCGACAGCGGTTGCGGCCGTTGTTACTCTGGTGGCATGGGTGGTCGACATGGTACTCTTCGGCATTACTCGAAACCATCTCCGCGGGCAGGGGTACCCTGCCCAATACGGAAACGCCAACTGGATGACCCTCGGTGCTTTGGTGGCGCTTCTGTTGGGCTTCTGCACGTCGATATGCGGAATCTTTGGAAGATACAGGATGCGGCGTACGGAGAAATACTAGCCTCACTATCTGGACTATTTTCGAGTTCGTTAATTTCTTCACCGTAGCGATGCGTTACTCTACATGTCTAAACTTGATTTATCTCATGCTTTGTCAAGATTCCATTGATATAGTTTCACCGCTCTATACATGGGATGTATTACTATATGTTTGTCTGAGGATGCAGTCTTCCACACGACGCGTTCCAAGCGCCCACCCGTCACGTCCCTCGAAACTCATGAAAGCGTCCGTCCACGTGGATCGCATTGTGAGGGTCATTTTGAAGGAATCATCGGATGCTAGGGTGAGGGTGAAGCAGGCATGTATCACTTCCTATCTTTCCCTAAGCTGTGGCGACTCACCACTTCTCCGCGCCGACGATTCGCCGCCCAAGTAGAGATTCAAGGTTGTCAGTCCTCTGGCTAGACCGTGATCGCAAGTGTTGTGCCCAATTGCGAAAAGTCGGATATTCATAGTGAAATACAAATCAAGTCTCGGAGCGTCTCGGCGGAGGAAGTAGATCACACATCACGCTGGCCACATACAGGTTGAACGGCGCATCCGAGTCATAGGTCAGATGAAGGTGAGTCTAGTCTCTGCAGCAATGCAGCAGGCGGAGAAACGTCGGCGACGGAGCCACGGCGACTGGCTGCGTCAAGAGCTCGGTCGGATAAACTACTCGGATGAACTGATTAACGTTTGTCCGCCGGCTATCCGACACCTTGCATCAACAAGCTGCATATAAGCAACACAACAACACTGACCGCGTTTCCTCACCCACCCCCTGCTACGATAACCTTCTCCTCTGGTCAGTCGTATTACCTTTTTTCTGTCCTCCCTCTGATGCCCAGCTTCCATAGATCCACTGCTCCGTTTTCCCTATTCTGTTACCTTCATTCACGAGTTAGCCTCACGTCTCCTTCTCCGCCGTCGTTGCCATCCGACCACCGTATGTCTGCGGCCGAGCAGCTCCCTGTCGAGGTTCTCGGCTTAATCTTCACGACATTCAACGATCATCACCCCAATGCGTCTGTTGTCATTACAGCGGTCTGCCAGACTTGGAGAAGGGTTGCCCTCGCCACACCAACCGCATGGCAGAACGTTTGTATCGACCTGAATCGTTTGGCCATATTCCCGAGGATGGCAGACTTCTTGCTGAAAAGGTCCAGGGGATGTCTCGTCAACGTCGAGATCGTAGGGGAATGCCATCTCTCGCTCATTCAAGATCCACTTATACCCGACCTCCAAGTGCATCTGGATAGGTTTCGCACACTTTGTGTCGAACCAACACGGGATGGCATCCTCAATGGCATTGCAGGAGGGTTGGCGGGGCAGGCGCCTAATTTGAAATACTTAAAGGCAGCCGGCCAGTTTTGGCACGCGTACAGGGCGTTTGCTCAAGTGACGAACCTTTCCCAGCTGAAGCAAGTGGCCTTCACCGGATGCATCCTTCCTTTCCCGTCAACGCTGTTCCACGGCCTCATCCACCTCACGCTCATATCCCCAGTTCCCCCCACCTCGGTGATGATGACCACCAGGGCGTTACAAGCCTGTCCAGATCTCGAATCCTTTACCTTCGAGGGTGTTGCGCACTGGGATGTGTCCCCGTCAGTCTCATCCGCTATGCTCTTCAAGCTTCGCAATCTCAACCTCACTCTCGACGATGCCACAATTCTTCTTCCACAAATACACGCACCATCTCTCCAGGAGCTCACCCTGCATAGTAGCATGTCCAAACGTGATGACCGTATGACGCTCACTCTGTACAGCTTCCTCGTCCACTCATGCGGCCCTCTCACCCGTCTTCATGTTGACAACGTCGGAATAAGTCCGGACGGCTGGGTTAGATGCCTGTCCGTCTTGCCGCACTTGGAGGTACTAACAAGCAGAGATGACGGATTTTCCGACCAAGTCCTCGAGGCACTACGAGTGGAAAGGGGACGACATGTCCTTTGCCCTCGTTTACACACTTGGACGACCACGTGGAACTTCTCAATGCCCAAAGTCCTGATCAACTTCCTCCGATCACGGAATCCTCCGCGGACCCGACCCGGCGGCCCTCCCTTACGCCCAACAAGCGTATCTTGCATTAAGAACTTTGAGATCCAGGGCCCGCGGCCAAACGACGCCGTCATTAGGCAAATTCAATTTCTGATGGTAGACTCTGATCCCATGCCGAACGGTATATTGGAACACACTTTTGGTTTCCTTTCACGTTATTAAACAACCCATTCCAAGTTTTATCTTCTTCGCCACTTTCAGTATGATGTCTCGTCGTTATGCACTTTGACAACCCACGGTCCCAACGTTGTTTGTATCATTACCTTGTACCGGCGATATGCTCAACACCCTTGTCTGTATTTCCTGAAAACTCTGTATGGAATACGCCGCTCCGGCTTTACAACATCTTGGGTTGAGCTTTTTTCGTACGTCGAACATAAGGATGACCCAGGAAGTACGCAAACTCGAAGTCGTTGGGATGCTTGATCATCAGCGTAAGATCTGCGGGAAGTGGGGTAAGTTTTCATTCAGAAGGAAGAGACACAACGCTGCATTCACATGTAAGGGCACTGACGATCCTGCTCGCCCCAAGGCCTGTGAGCAGATGCCACCACGCGTGGCCTTTGAGAAGGGATCAGTGCATTGTCCTCCGGAGCCCGGGACGGACTGGACCCACCTTGGGTCAATACTCCTAAGAGCGGACCTCCGCTAGATCTCAGAGACGTGAGGCCGTCGCAGAAGATGTTGTCCACGTTCCATATGGCAAACCCTAGCAAGAACGTAAGGACACCCTTTGCGAAGTTGCTCGAGCATTCGTCACGCTTTCGCCTCTGGGTTTCGGTTGTCGTGGGCAGGCTTTTGAACAGGCCGACCACTTTGATTAGCGAGACAATTTGGAGGGCAGCGTACGCGACTTGATGTAATATAGGGTTTGGGTACCGTAGACTGGGGGATGCGGCGATTATCTCCGAACCTTTGGAAGAGGGAATGGAAACGCTCACTATAACCAACTGACCAGAAGGGGGATGGATCCAATGGTTAGCTTTTGGGCCAACGTGCCGTGATCGTTCCCCCCCACCGAAGCGGTGTAAAGGTACATGGCCCCGCTCCAAATCATGGGAAGTTCGTCAAGAAAGACCTGGGCATGCCAAATCAATGTTCCGTGGAAAATAAAAGAGCCGGTTCCGATGATGATAAGGAAGGATTGGGTGAGGGTGTGACGTGAACGATTTGGCAGGCCTCGTGTCTTCAGGATACCCCATAAACCGAGCAGGATGAATGGAATATTGGAAACCGTGTTCCAGAACTCGGCAATATGGTCGTGATGGGTGTAGTTGTCCTTCCGAACGAGATTGGTCACTCGATAAGCGGGTCAAGTTCTGAACAACTCACTTCACAAAAGTCCAGAGATGAGGTGTGGTTCCCCCATGGACCTATTCAGCTGTGAGTGGTGAAAGTACCTTTCCAAACACCATGCGAACGCGTACCAAAGGTTTTTTGTCCTGCCAACAACGAGAGTTCGCCAGATGACGATAGATGTCATTCTGACGATGGTATGGGCTTACCTGGACGGTGGAATGTGTGTGTTTCCATGAGAAATGTACAATCAGCGGTGTGCAATGCTGACGGGAGGGTGGTGGTGGTTTTATACGCGACAAGCGTAGCCGGCGCCACCCGAATCCTGTTTCCGTCCAGGGTGCAGGTCGCTGCACTGTCCCGACCACGCACTCCTGCCCGACTTCGTAGACCGGCTTTCGTACAACAACACAGGTAACCGTAGTCTGAAGTAAACTTGATAAGGAGTCCCAACTTCGACGTATATAGTACATTAGATGACCACTATAGTAAGTAATATCAAACCCAAGTCTAGATGTCAAGTCTAGAGCCTCATGGGCTAATCCAACGAATTTCCTGTCAGGTGCATCGCTTGGCTTGGCGGCTGCTTCACGCTCACTAAACATCCCTGCCTTTGGGGGTCATGTGCTTGACCCGTACGCGACACCTTTGAGATCATCTTGACAAGTCCATGTTAGTGATTTCGGGATGCCAAGTGGCTCCAAGCGTGATAAAGAGGATTTGGCCTGAAACCGCTGGTTCGTCCGGGGGTTGATGCCGGGTAAGATAGATGTTCCGCCGCATTAACACGTTCAGTACAGTCCGGACGCTTGGCGGGCCTTCATCGTGCAATGGTTTATCCCGGAGGTGTTCGCCGCACGTCATTCCCTAGCACCAATCAAACTATCTCGGAAGGATGAGCACGATATTGGACGAAGTGACGAGACGTCGATCGGATATTGTGGACGCCCTCAGAGAATTCTTCAGGCCGTGGTATAGCACGGCGTAGACAAAATGAAAATTCCGTTCAAGCGGAGAACGTTCTCACTCTACCACCATCGTTCTCGGCGAGGCGTTCGCGTCAATACAGTGCATCCGCCGACAGTGAAAACACGACTCTGACTGCATCAGGGTCGGAAACGAAGCCGTACACGTCGAAAAGCAAGCCAAGGTAGTCAAGCTCGGAGCGGCCGGTTCTGGTTGAAAGTTGTGAAGGGTGGCGGAACGGCTTGGTCCCGTATTTCAGATTGAACCGCGGCAATCGCGACCCCTGTGCCTTTGCTTGAGATATCTCTACGCTACCAAAGCCATCAACCTCTTGCACACGACCAGACTTGGCTATTCGTTGATAACATGAGCGGCTCTGAAGCAAACGGGGCCAATCCATCTACCCAACGGCCTCAGGCGGGAGGCGTTGTGTCAGCTCTCGGGCCGAACAGCCCATACTGGAATCCATCATCCCAGCAACTGGTGAGCACATTTGGTCTCTATTGGTGTTCAAGTTACTCACAAGAGCGGATATCAACCAGAGAAGGCTAGTCTTGTCTTATTTATACCACCACTGTTACGTTTCCACCGCGAAAGTCCTTGCACAATCGAAGAATATGGATGCAATACTGGAGGAGAAGGCGAACCATATGGCACGTATAGATGTCGATGGGGATCAGGTCATGGATGGAGCCTTCGTTGCCGAAGAACCCATAGGACTTGACGAAGAAACACTTGGAATAGCCTCCTTACGAAGAGGTCCGTGTTCTATTTGCGTGATCTCTCTGTTTCTCATCCTGATTGTCTATTCAGAAATTCGCGAACATATCCTTGAAGGTCGGATCGATGCAGCGCGTCAGATGCTCGATGTCAAGTTCCCTTCCGTCCTGAATGTACCTCCAAAGTGAGTCGCTGATTATTTGCACTGACATAATATGATAAATTGGCTCATACAATGTGTCTTTATGTCAGAACCCGATTGGGTACTTCTTCAATCCCAACAACACTCCAGACTCCTTCCGCTCCGACTCAGACTGATAGCTCCTCATCTTCTCAGCAGACGACCCATCCGCAAAGCCCCTTTTCTCTCGACCCCAGGCACCTCTCACTAAATCTTCACATACAAGAATTCATAGAATCCATGCGGACTATCCCCCTTTCACGGTCATACCCGGCTTCATCCTCTACACAACACATCGGCGCAAGCACATTTGCGGATGGTGCTCCCTCAATTCCTCTATCCGATCCAGAGACGTTTGTTCCTAAGGCCCAACAATTGGCACTTCTCGTCTCGGAACTACCCAGTGCGCTTGATCGCGACACGTACTCCATGGAGCTCGACGGTGTTAGCGCTCTGATGGCTTACAGCGTGCCAGAATCAAGTCCTGTTTCAAAATACATGGGAATGGAACGACGAGAAGCTGTTGCCGAGCAGATTAACAGTGCTATACTATGTCAGACGATCATCATCATACCTCCTCGATGATTGCTGATTTACTCAACAGACCGGACGAATCAAAATCCCATTCCTTGGCTTCAACGCTACGTGGAGCACACAACGGTTGTTTGGGACGTGTTGCACGAGCTAGGGGCAACAACGCCTCCAGCGGCTTCGTGTCCTCCTGGGGTGAAACCGCCGCTGAGTGAACCGCTATCGGTCTCGGTGACTGATCGTGTGGCAAGCAAGGCTGCCGGTGGAGAAGTCGTACGTTGACCGTCTTACTTTGCTGTCCCCCTTTGACCGACTATTGCGTACGGTTGGTAGCCTATAGCGCCTTTCGACTTCAATAAGTTCGTAGCCGCCAAACCCTAGTGTCCCGTTTCAACAAGTGCTCAATCGTCCAACCATCGTATACGCCGTCATACTAATACAATGTCCTTTGTCATGTAACATAACAGTCGGGGAATCTATGGATAGCTTGGTTACAGCTTTGCCTTGAACTGCTCTGGATGATCAAGTGCTCCGCCACCACGTCTCGTAGCCTCTCTCTGACATGTGACACAGGAATGATGATGGATCGTCTTTGGTATTGGTGCATCATGAACGGGCGAGTCGCCTGTCCTCTCTCGCATTGCACATGAGTTCTGAGGTCGAGGTTTGGTAGGAGGTTGACTCGGAGTTTGTTTGCTCGTGGCCGTTAAGTTGGCAGCGACACCGACCACTTTGGCAATTGCCTGCCCTCCCTTTTCGGCTGCCTGAGAGAAGAGGAATCCGGAGACATGCTTTGCTCCTTGATAACCCGATCGGATCGACGCTGCTGATGTGTCTAGAATCAGTTTTTGTGAATCGATGACTAGTCAATGGAGTTGGTCTGTCCTACCGGCGGCACCCGTCATCTTCTGGAGCAGCCTTTGGTGGAGAGGAACGGCTGTGACACCAGTCACAACACGATATTATGGCCAGTCTGAACAGACAAATAGACTTAACGTGCACGCACCTTCAGGTTCTGCGGCGTCTTCAGTGTCCTGAACTGGTTCAAGGTCGACCGAGACTGCGTTAGCCTTGACCTCCTCTTCGAACTTCCGGAATGCGTCAAGCTCATCCGGATCTTTCCCGAACAGGTCATGCCGACGTGCATCATCAAACACATATTGGGATTCAGAGAGAAGACCGTTGACAATTTGGGCTTGGCGGGTTGGGGACCATACCAGGTACGTGTGGAGAGCTCTTACACTTTGTAAGAGTGGGAGAAGGTCGTACATTTGTTGGCGAGAGACGAGGAGGTCCATCAGATGCTCTGTATGGGCGTAACGGGTTGACATGGTCTTGGTAGTGCGCGGAAACAACGGAAACCTCGTGGTAAAGGTACGATTCAACATTACGTAATACAGAATGTGCGAAAGACCGTCTGGAGACAACAGTTACACTGTGAACATGAACTTAAGGGCGATGACTTCTGTAAGTCAGGCTACTAGGTTAGAGGCATCTCTCTCTGCCGTTGCTTCCTTTTGACCAACATCTTTTAGGTGATTTTCGTCTTTCTCGTCAGCCTTCCCTCCATTGGTCGCCAGGACTGTTCCCCCAGTAAGCATCGCAGCTGTACCCGCTACAACGTTGATGGGTGCAGCAACAGCTATACCTCCCATGGCGGCAGCCTGACAAGTTGCGAACCATGATCCCGCAGGAATCAAGGCTCCGAACATCGAAGATTGCAATCCTGCAGCGATAGAGCCTGAAAAATCATTATTCAGCAACGCTGTAGTCGGGATATGGATATAAACAATCCACACCTGCTGCTACACCGGCACTTGTAAAGCCCACTGCTCCCAGAGCTGCGACTGTTATGGCGGGTACCACTACAACAGCGCCAACCCCAATAAGGGCTGTACCTGTAACCGCTTTTGCTATAGCGGTGGCATCCCAATCTAAGGCACCTGTAAGCACAGACCGAGGGCGAGAATATGACTCGAATACGCACCACCAGGCCGTACTTCCTCAAGGAATTCCTTGTAGGATTCAGCTTGATCCTCCCGAACGCCAAACTCCTTTGCGTTGCGTGCTACTTGGTAGCCTTCAAGCATCGCCTCAAGTTGCTCTGGGCTGGGTCCTTGTGCATCAACAAGTGCTTGAAGTATGACCTCGGCCCGACGGTGGAGCTCCACAACAGCAGCCGTCTTTTCTTGAATATCATTGAGTAATCGCACAAGGCGACGAGTGCGAGGGTACGGTGGTATGGTTGCACACGTGTCCATGGTCGAAATTTGACACCCTGCACCACGGAGTTTCCCTATTTGACGCCTTGGGACCTCCCCCGCAATTGGATTACATCACCCAAAGGTCACCGTCCTCGTCTTTTTATCACGACCGTGATCCTGGTCAACAACGACTTAGCCTTGCTCCTATTGCAACCTTTTAACAAACGTACGGCTCCTGCATACAACTTACCCTGGATCCGCCATTTCCATTGGGCTCAAAACCTGGGGTGTAGGTGTCATGGAGAGGACTGAGAGCCCTAATTAAGTTGGAACTCTGGATACGTATTGGTCGGGGTTTGCGAGATTATAGTAACGACAACATATTTATATCAACCGCTTTAGTTCTCTCGGACCCATCGTGCTCAACTAGGCTCCTAATTTCTCATCGTCACCGTCGTCCTTGTCCTCGTCTTGGCTCCGCGTATCGGTGTTACCGTCGTCACCCTCGGCCGTTTCTTGGTCTCCCCTATCAGGATCGCCCTTTTCGTTTCTGCTGAGCACCGCACCGGTACCAGCGGCCATCGCAGCCACCCCGGCGGCGACCTCAAGGGGTGCGGCGACAGCAATACCACCCATGGCAGCTGCTTGGCATGCTGAAAACCACGAACCTGCTGGTATGAAGGCTCCAAAGATTGATGATTGCAATCCGGCTGCGATAGATCCTGGATGCACCTCTATGTCGGTTGGGTCGATGTCGCACCAATTCGTGTTGCTCACCTGCCGCAACTCCGCCACTTGTAAAACCAACGGCACTCAAAGCCCCCACAGCTATGGCAGGGGCCACAACGGTTGCGCCGACTCCGATTAAGGCTGCACCTCCAACGAACTTAGCAATGCTGGCCGCGTCCCATCCTGCCCATAATCCGGTCGTTATCAGCAGGGGTATCGCGGTAATCAATTTGGCTCACCATTGGAACGCCCTATCTCTTGCAAACATTCTTGGTAGGTCGTAACTTGAAGTTCCTGTCTGCCAAACTCGTTGGCCTCGCCCGCTGCTTCATACGCGGCCCAC
>WSTW01000247.1:0-26975 GCA_019632305.1 Tulasnella sp. 403 | reverse complement strand
TCCACTACTCTTGCAAGGCCGAAATCGCACAGCATAGCACTCCCCTCGATGGATACAAGGATGTTTCCCTGAAAATGTTTTATCAGTGATCGATATGTTTCCGGTTGTGTACAGACGACGCACGCCTTTGATGTCACCATGGCAGATAGGGGGATTTTGTTCATGGAGGAACGCGAGACCAGCAGCTGATTCTGTCGCCTAATAGCATTATTCTGTCAGTACTCACGTCTCAGGAGGGGGATGGTGTCATTACATACCAATCGCAGCAGGGTTGGGAATGCTGGACGACTTCTCCTGATATAATCCGTGATGTTACCATTGTTGACCCATTCGGACAGGATCCAAGCCTTTTCAAAGTTTTCTGTATCGAGGTAGAAGCCGACGAACCGAAGGATGTTCGGGTGAGAGAGGCGTGCCCAGGCATTGATTTCTCGCCCAAGACTCTGGCAAAACATCAACGATTTACACGCAGGGATGGGCTGAAGCGACTCACAACAGCGATTCGAATTCTTTGAGTCTTGTTACCGGCGGGCTCTAATTGCTTGACGGCGACATCCACCGAGGAGAAGAACCCTTGCCTCAAGGATCCTCGCGTGACACTACCAAAACCTCCGCGCGCGACGTGCGCACCCTTTGTTATCGTGATCTTGGAAGGTGTCACTCGATACGACTCCAGTGGTGCAAGAATTCG
Source organism: Tulasnella sp. 403 (assembly GCA_019632305.1). Classification (NCBI taxonomy): domain Eukaryota; kingdom Fungi; phylum Basidiomycota; class Agaricomycetes; order Cantharellales; family Tulasnellaceae; genus Tulasnella; species Tulasnella sp. 403. The sequence goes on along the minus strand of WSTW01000247.1, from coordinate 26,284 downwards.
CCCCTAAAAAGGGTTGATTAGGAACATGATCGGGGCTCCGAGTCGTCGCGACTGACGTACCAAGTTAGCAACCATTACCTCGGGATTGGGGGTGATTTGATCATATTCAGCCATTTTACGTTTTACAGGTTCGGAGATGAAAGTGAAGATGGTTATGTGATGTGTGTGTCGAGGACTCGAGGTCGAGATTATAATGATAGCAAACCGAACATCTACGTTGCCACGCCTTAAGCCGGCGGTGAATCGACTTCACCGAACTGTTAAGTTTGTTCATTAGTCAACAATGCAGGCAGTCCCCAAAATAGGTATGCTCCCCGGATTTGTGCTGTGAATTATCGTACAGTGAACCTCAGCTCAGCCAAGACAGAAGTAATGCCATCACCAATTTTCATCAACATCACAAGGAACGCCTGAGTACCTAGCTTGGGCTGATAGGCTGGATGGAAACTTCTTGATCGGGTTCTAGAGGAAATTCTTGTCTAGGAATTGCCCAATGTGACAAAGGGGACAAAGTGACGAACCTACGTAAGCGATTATATCATCGCCCTGGAGACTTTGTAGGTGGTGAAGTTCCATCTTGGCACTAAACCCTTTGAGGATGTCCTTGTAACGGTGTTTGACTTGTCCACCTAGTTGACGGAAGGTATTAGTGGTGTACCACCCCTGCAGTACAAGTTGTACTTACCAGTATTGTTGACTCGGTCACAATACTCGTCAATCTGCTGGTGAGTTGCATGGTCCTTGAAGACGACGATGAAATCTATATAAGACAGAACTTAGCCAATACTCTACTACCACCGCAGTGTAACCGTACTATTTGGCGTCTTTGATGTCATGCTATTGTCGTGTCGAGTGTATTGAGATACTCCTTTAGTGGTTTGGAATAGTCGATGGAGAGGTCCAGGCTTAAATCTCATCGGAAAAGGCCAAGTCCTCTGCGTCATTGATCACGTGGCTCGGTGGTGGGGCCCGAGAGATTTTTGCCTGCGACTCGCGGGAGTTCTTGAGTCCGAGACCCGAAGTGCACGCGGCCCAATATTGAGGCGGCTGAAGCGCATTATTCGGGTTGCATCCGTGTATCAGTCGCGGTTATCCCCGATTTTGCGCAGTTGTAAGAACCTGCCACGCCAAGTATCAAGGCACAGCCACTTGCGCGTCCCAGCGGCCATTGCTGCCGGTGCGTGAGGTGATTTGGCGATGGTGGTGTTGCGGACTGCGGCGACTGGATATATGTGGAGCCTACGCGACTCAGCTCCGCAAGCAATTCGAACCCCCCTTCCTCCTTAACCACCTCCCTTATATCTCGCCTTACCCACACAAAGATGATTCACCCAACACCTAGCAACATGCACGAGCCTCCTTCGTACGATGCGGTTGTCTCAGCTCAGAACACTAGTAAGCTCTCAACCAAACCATCGGCGCTTACTGTGCCTGACAACCAATTACATAGGCTCTCCTAGCGTCTCCTACACAAGCTCGCCGCAGATGAGCCAGGGAGGATATCAGCTTCAAGGGCAGTCTAAAGCTGTCGATTCCAAGGCTGCACAACAACATCCCGTCGACTCCAAGACCGCCCCGCCCTCCTCTCCACAAATGCAGCCCGCTACATATCCTTCAACCGTTCCAAGCTCTTCAACTGCAACCACGGTATACCATTACCAGAATCCGCGCACTGGGGAAATGATATCCTCGTTACTTCCACCCGACCATCCGGAAATGATCTGCCTGCAAGCTGGAGAGCATAACACCAAAGCGCGGTATGGCATCGTTGGCATCCTAGCCGCCGTCTTCTGGTTCCCACTTGGAGTGGGTTTATGTCTTCTCGACCGGAAGGTGACGTGCAAACGGTGCGGAGTGGTCGTGCATCACGGCATATTGGACTAGAGACCTGTCGTGAACGACAGCGTTGCATGGACTTCATTACCTTCATAATATGCTCCTTCACTATATATGACACACTGGTTTCATGAACATCATATTGCTTTGTCTTCGCTATTCATTTCGCACTGTAACACGGCTCCTTCCTATCTCACATCGCGTGCTTCACTGTCGTTTTCGTCGCACATGAAGCTCCGGGCCGACGACGAACGAAAGGGAGGTGTCAGGAGATCCAGTCATACCGCCGGGTCGCGAGGTCGTCGTCGGACGGCTGAAGGAAACGTCGGTAGTTCCGTGAGGCCGTAAGCTGGTCTGGTGGTCAGTCAGAAGTGAAATCAGCCTCAGGGCCAACGGTGCACCAAACACAAACATCCAATCGCCGTGACTCGGCGTGTCGTCACACGGTGCGATTTACCCTTTGCTATTTAGACCTCCTTCCTGCCCCTCTACGTGCCTCCAAATCGCCCTCTTTCTCCCTCCCAAAATGACTGAGACAACCATCGAGTACGCCTCCCAAGCTCCTGCTCGGTTACCTGCTAGCCAGCCATACCCCCGACTCCCCCCTCATTTCCTCGTCCCGAGCACCGGTAAACCTGACTATCTACGACTCATCTTAACCTCCAAAGTATACGACTTGATCAAGGAGACTCCTCTCGTCCGAGCCCCGAATTTGAGCGCGAGGCTCGGGAACGAAATATGGTTGAAACGCGAAGACCTTCACGAGGTGTTTAGCTTCAAAATCCGTGGTGCCTATAACTTCATGGCGAGCCTGAGCGAGGAAGAACGCTGGAAAGGTGTCGTTACGTGCAGCGCAGGTGAGACTTTCGTCGCATTTTCATTTTGCCGTGACTCGAATCAGCGATATCACACGTACCCCGCAATAGGAAACCATGCACAAGGCGTCGCGCTCTCTGGATCACGTCTAAATGTCCCCTGTACGATCGTTATGCCGAAGGGCACGCCTTCGATCAAGGTTCGCAATGTCCAGCGGCTTGGTGCCAAGGTTGTCCTCCATGGTGTCGATTTCGACGAAGCAAAAGCAGAGTGTGCAAGACTCGCTGAGGCTCATGGACTTGTCTTTGTACCGCCATACGATGATCCGCTCGTCATCGCGGGTCAGGGGACGGTTGGCATGGAGATTCTGAAGCAGATACCCGATTCACAGTCCCTCGATGCCATATTCGGCGCGGTTGGAGGCGGTGGGCTTGTCTCCGGCATCTCTGAGTATGTCAAAAGGATCGGTGCGCCGTCGACGAGAGTCGTAGGTGTCGAGACTGTGGATGGTGATGCGATGGACCAAAGTCTCCGCGCCGGGGAGAGGGTCACCTTGCACGAGGTGGGACCTTTCAGCGATGGCACGGCAGTCCGGATAGTCGGAGAGGAGCCGTTCAGGATCTGTAAGGAGCTACTAGATGGTATCATCAGGACCACCAACGACGAAATCTGCGCTGCCATCAAGGACATCTTTGAAGGTGAGTCCTCGCTGAGCTTCGCGTGCGTCTAGACCTCTCAAATTTCCATCGTTCCTAGATACCCGTTCCGTCACTGAGCCTGCGGGTGCTCTTGCTCTTGCGGGACTCAAGCGGTACATCACCGAAAACAACCTTGTCGGGGCAGGGAAACGCTTCGTCGCCGTCGTCAGCGGTGCCAACATGAACTTCGGGCGGTTAAGATTCGTTGCAGAGCGAGCCGAGCTTGGTGAAGGAAATGAAGTCCTCATGAGCGTTGACATTCCGGAAACTCCGGGAACGTAAGTGATGAGGCAACTGGCGCTCCACTCAGGCTAAATGTCGGACGGTATCACTCTAGTTTCATCGGTCTGCACGATATCATCTATCCACGGGACGTGACAGAATTCGTCTACAGATTCAACGGCTCACCAAGGGCCCATGTCGTCATCTCCTTCCTCCTCAACTCTAGTGCCCGCGACCGCTCTGCCGAGATCGACGGCATCATCCGAAAGATGCACGAACGAGATATGTACGCTGAAGACATCAGCGACAACGAGTTGGCCAAGAGCCACGTGCGATATTTGGTTGGAGGTCGGACGCATGTTCCCGACGAGCGGTTGATCAGCTTTGGTATAGGTTCTTTCCCCTTTCGCCACCTCTCTCGTCGGCTTTACCCCCTTTTCGGGGCGAGTTGGCGCGTCTTTGAGCGTGTTTCACTGACATATGGCTCTCCTTTTCTCTTGCCTTTGTCGGATAGAATTCCCTGAACGGCCCGGGGCCCTGCGCAAGTTCTTGCACGGTATCCAAAGCGGCTGGAACATTTCATTGTGGCACTATCGGAACTACGGTGCAGGTACGAATACCTTTATGCTACCCCGTATTTGATTCCATTCTGATTTGGTTTCATCCAGATGTGGCAAAAGTCTTGGTCGGGATACAAGTCCCGGCAAACACGACCGAGGAATTCGCCAAGTTCCTTAGTGCACTGGCGTACCACTACAAAGAGGAGACGGACAACCCCGTCTTTAAGCGATTCCTGCAATAGCGTCGCTCTACACCTATCATCCCCCATCTCATATCATTGTGTGAATAGACTAGTAATTGGAAGGAATAAATTATAAGGTTTGCTTCAACCTTCAGCGTACAGACTACTATTACTATTGATCAGACTAGAGCGCTGAGGAGAGCACAAGATGGAGAAAGAGAGCAATTGGAGATGCTACATTTGGACAAGACTTTCAGTATAGCAGATATTCTTGGTAACTTGCTTCAAGGATTATTGTTATTGAGTGCGTTGGAGGTGGCGTGTTCAATCGAGTTCACGTTTGGCATGACCGCAACATCTAAGTATAACGATTGTCGTCAGCTATGTGTTCACCCCAGAGCCCAACCACGACTCACGGCTTAACATTTCCAGGTGCGGGATGAGCCTGATGATCAGGACCATTCGTAATGGTGACGGCCTCGGTACTGAACCCGACCTTCCCAGCCAAAATGGCAAACGCGACAATACCCAAACCGAATGCCAGACCGTAGCCGCCGAGTTTGCCGATCCCACCACTGCTGTGGGCGGAAGACTGTGCGACGGCTTTAGCAGCCCCGCTGGCTTCCTCGGCGGCGCCCTTAGCCGCCTTGACAGCGGAGTTGGTGACCGTCTCGGACGATGCTTGGACGTCGTGGGCTTTGATGAGGCCTTGAGATATGGCTTCTGCGATGATTTCGCCGCCGACGGCTTCCATAAGCCAGATGAGGTTGACGGTCGCATGGGGTATGCGGGGTTGAAGCTTCGACTCGCTGTCCATGACAATGTAAGTAATGGGAGTACGACGACGGTGACGATACATACGTTGTCTGCTTGGACTCTACAGTGGTCAATAGATCTTTGCTCCTTCTGGAGATGATGTTCTGCTCGGCCTTGGAGAGGCTAGTGAAAGCTTCATTGAGCTTCTGCTGGAAGTGCGTGAAGGCCTGTACTTCTTCGGGAGTTGCGGTCTGCGGACTAAGGGGACGTCAAGAACGGGTAATATAGTGGGCATAATAGGAAAAAGCGTACGTAGAACGTTCGAAGAGGGTGGTAGGAGCGGCCAAAGCCGGCAGCACGGAGAAGCACATGGTGGAGAAAGCGAAGAATTTAGCGAGCAACATGGTGAAGTAGCTGAGCGAAGGGGCGAAAAAGTGAGTTTCAGGGGGGTAAGAGTCTAGAAGTGAACAGTGAAGTAGAAGAGAGATGGGTGAAAGAGGTAATGAACAAGTTCGGGTGCGACCTGTACACACTTTATACAAGCACAGCATAGACTTGCAGATTCACGCTTCACAAACAAATGGTACCACAAACGCCGCAAGGGGGCACCGAACGGTCGAAACCAGGCCAACGACGAACCCGATGGCATAGGCTGGGCGACACTTGGAAAGGTGGTGCGGACCGCACGAGACCCTTTCCCCACAATCCCAAAGTGCACCGAATCGGCCCAAAGTGTCGCGTTGCCTGGACCATTGACTCGCGTGCAGACCAGCCGAATGAAGCGATGATGGGTTACGCCCGGCGGGTGGACCAGCATGGCCACGAGATTACCCGGCTACCATCCCGTTGCAATCTTATCTTATTACCATTACAACGTACGGTAGCAACGAGGCATGTGAGGTTACAGCATGCGTTGCTGTCGGCCAAGGTGGGAGGGGGACCGGGAGATTAGATTTTGGCCCAAGGTGGTGGTAGTGTGATGCACGGCGAAATCGCCGTCGACGGAGAGTTGGGCAGACTCGATTTGTTCCACCACCGAAAGACCGCGGCTTGGCGACACTGACTCGGATTTGCTGCTTGTTTTAGCCTCGTTTGATCGATATGGTACTCTACCTCGTCCACTTTACCCAAACCCATGAATCGTTTCGCCTCCCTGAGCTTACGTCCATCGCCGAAATTCACGGGTTTCGGGAAACCATGAAAATCACTCCCCCAGACGAAATGCCTCGGAACGACCGGAAAGGTCGCAAAAAGACCGCGGACGAGGACCGGTCGTCGTCATTTCCAGCGTCGCCAGATGCGCCAAGGCCTTTCATTACGGTCGAACTCGAATCCGAAGACCAAGCGAAGATTCTTGCCGCCAGATGCGTCTTGATCAAGTGCGTCTAATTGCTCCATTTTGGCCCGTGCTTCGCCACTTTGGCTGGTGCATATCTTGTGGTTATCAGATAGTGACCATCGTTCTGCCGCCGGCTGCTTCAGGGCGATTTACGAGTTGTGGGCGCATGCACCTACCTACGAGCTTCTACACGAGCTCAATCGGCAGCCTGCCGTCGAAGCCCTCTGGAAACCCTACAGGTCGACCCCATTCAAGATGCATGTCACGGCCATACACCACACATTCCCTGCCGGCCGCGTCAACGAAGTCATCCGAGGGTTTTCCTACATGGACTTTGAGCGGGTAGCGATGGATGATCCTGGAGTCGTTCTTTGGATCTGCGAAGAATGTGAGAGAATTCTGATATTCTCTTCTGGACTACTGACCATCGAACTCCCTACACCCCCTTTCCAGACGAGCTTCGCATTGGTATGAGACCGAAAACGGAAGGAGATGGCGAGTTCATTCAAGTCTACTTTGGACGACTGGTCAGCACATTGTTCCTCTCTTCCATTAGGAGTGTTAATCGACTGCACTTATTGTCTTAGGTGGCTGACGGCACTGCGCGGAGTCTCATTGCGCACTTCGATGTGAAGAAGCGCGCCTACTTTGGGACCACCTCCATGGAAGCGGAAATGTCTCTGATCATGGCTAATCAAGCCCGAGCTGCTCCTGGAAAGCTAATCTACGACCCTTTTGTCGGGACAGGCAGCCTATTGTACGTGAGTTACACCCCCGAACTGTTGTGTGGGACCTTGATGAAAAGGCTCTCCGGTAGACGTGTGCGTATTTCGGTGCTATGGTGTTCGGATCCGATATCGACGGTCGACAGATGAGAGGCAAGGGTGAGTGTGGTTCCTCAGTCATGTGCAAGTGAGCTTGGAGTCAATCGTGACATGTGGCGTGCAGATCCCACCTCATTGGGCGTCATGCGTGCGGCTTCGCAGTACAACGTCGCGCAACGTATTCTGGATTGCGCGACTTTCGATATCACGTATAACCCGTGGCGGACTGGCGGACTATTCGATGCTATCATCACTGACCCACCCTGTGAGTCTGAGCTCACGCCATGGCGCCTACTCATGAATTAGCGCTGACGAGTTCGAATCCTTCCACGAAGAAAAGACGGTGTGAGGGCAGGTGCAAAACGAATTGGTTCAAGTATCCTCGGAAGACCTCTCAATCCAGAGCCAAGAGTTCTCCCCAACGGCGTTGCCGCACACACGTAAGACGTGTCCTGTTTCCGCACGCAACCGAGATCTTGACCATGGGACAGGAAGCCGACTTACATCCCGCCGACACGCCCCTACGAAATTTCAGACCTCGCGAATGACCTGGTGGAATTGGCGCGGTGGTTACTAAAACCGGGCGGACGGCTTGTTTTCTTCCTGCCAACGGTGACTGACGATTACTCCGAGGTGGACTTGCCGCTGTGCGAAGGTATGTCCCTGGTCGCAAATAGCCTTCAAGACTTCGGTAAATGGGGTCGACGGGTAAGTGATGGTTGCTTAGGGGCGTTTCGGCGAACTATTAACCGACGTTTCGGTCTTCACCGTTCTCGCGATAATTTTTGCTTCAAGCTCATAACCTTGGAGAAGGTCGTCGGGAATGACGCAAGTGTTGAACCACCATCCTTTGTAGATCACATGTGGAATAGGCGCGAGCAGCAAGCCTTAGCGGAGGATAACGGGAAGGATACGGCCTCCCCAGGTGGGCATCGTGTACCAGCCCATCGACGTTTCAGAGACAAGTACTTTATGGGCTTCAAAAGAGAAGAGTCGAATAGCTTAGATGCAGCAACCAATGCGTCGTAGAAACATACTTTATGAAAGATTCTGGTGTGGACTGGACGTTCCCACTGCGTTAGTGGCTTTCGTGGTGTTCTTTCTTGGATGCTTTCGATGACCGGAAGTTGTCGAATGCAACGTAGGCGGTGAATGCAACCACAGCAATACCGAAACCAGGGAACATGCTGGTGAACATTTGTCGGTTTGAGAATACGGGGCTCTTGCGCCATGCCTCACGTTTCGCCCATGGGTCGCGATAGATTTGTCTAGCTGAAAACGAGGGATGCATCTGACAAAGAGGGAATTCCAAGGTGAGGAGGGGCTTTTTGGTTGTCGGACAATGGCAGACCTTGAGTGGCAGGGAGGCGGATCGCGAAGTTGGTTGCTTGCGTGATGGATTTGAGTCGGAGAACGAAATGGACTTGTGCTGGAGAAAAACCCGTGTGGGACTGATTCAAAAAGCACTAAGTCCCCCAACCTCGTCTTCCTTTCCCCCTCTCCCCCTCGCCCCCCGTTCTTCCTGTTCTTCCCCCACACTCACTGATCGCCACGATGAGCTCCAAGATGACCATAGTTGACTCGGACGACGACAAGGACGGCATCCCTCTTATACAGATGGTGAAATCGAACCGAGACGCAGCAGAGGGCGGTCGCAACAGGAAGCGATCGCGACCGCTGTCGGAGGAGAGTGAGCTCAGTACGGACGATGACGACGAAGAGGAAGAGGAGCCACCGGTGCGTTCCTGTTCCTTCCTGATCTCGCTGCTAAGGTGCGATGGGACTTGTCCTTCGAATCGCGCGGCGTGGACTTGTGTTTTTCCACCACCTCCCGCCTGCCACCCATCGTCTTCTTTCACATTCCACGGCACTCCACCGTCACGACCGTTTCACCTCGGATCTCGTACGCACGAGGCTGACCTCCTCTTCGTCGACATCGGGGTGTAGACTAAGCGATACAGGTCGAACGGCACATCAAGCACGTCATCTGCCACCGCCGGCAACAGTACCCACCGTAATGGCTATACAAACGGTTCCGCGAAGCGTCAGTCCGCAATGAAATCATCTCCCCAGGGGTCGTCGCCTTCTTCTGACAGCGACGACGTCCCGCTGACTGCAATGCGGAACGGTAAAGCCCCTGCCGTGGCCGACAGCAGTGACGAAGATGGCGTTCCCCTCGCTCCATCGCAAGCCACCACGCCTCCAAAGCCTAAACTGACTGGTCGGATGCAGAACAAAAAGGGCAAGGTGAAGCCCAAGAAGGAAGATGCTAAAGGCAAGGCGGCGAAGTCACGGTCCACTGGAGTCAAGTCAGAGAGTGATGCGGAGGACAGCGAGGACGACGACGACGAACCTCTCGCTTCACTTGCGACATCCAAGAAGCCTGTTGCTGCTGCAAACGGGAAGCGAAAGGCATCACCGCCAGCGAAAGCACCTCCTTCGAAACGGGTGAAACCAAAGAAAGAAGAATCGGCATCTGAGGTCGAATCACAAGACTCTGATTCTGATGCTCCCATCGGTCGCAAGCGACGGCCCTCTGCGCGTGCGGCAGCTGGTCGGTCGAATGGTGCCCCTCCCTCGAAAGCCACGAAAGTGAAGCCAGAACCCCCAGCGACGCCGGTGAGGGCCAAAGCGAAGGCGACCAAGGATGCCAAGGCAACACCAAAAGGCAAGAAGAAGGAAGAAGTCGAAAAGGAGGAAGAGGATCAGGAGGATATTCACAAGTGGTGGGAACAACAACAGATCCAAGGTGATGGGAGTATCAAGTGGACGACGCTTGAACACAACGGTGTCCTATTCCCGCCGCCCTACGCACCGTTGCCTTCCGGCGTCAAGATGAAGTATAATGGTACGTGCGCGATGGAACTGTTCTACTCCCAACACTGACTTGTTGTTTTAGGAGAGGAGGTCACCCTGAGTCCCGAAGCCGAGGAGGTTGCCGGGTTCTTCGCTGCGTTGTTAGAGACGGACCATGCAGCGGACGCGAAGTTCCAAGAGAACTTTTTCCGTGACTGGTTGCAAGTCATCAAGGACAATCCTACGGTATACTGATTCTTTGCAAGAGTTCATTGACCGTCCAATAACTCGTGTGTTCCTCGCACAGCCTGATTCTCTAAAGATCCAAGAGTTCACCAAGTGCGATTTCCGACCGATGCATTTACATTTCGAGGCTGAGAAGGTGGCGAAGAAAGCGTTGTCGTCTGCGGAGAAGAAGGCGCTCAAGGCTGCGAAGGATAAGATGGAAGCGCCTTACACCGAGTGCGTTTTGGACGGACGGAAGGAAAAGGTTGGGAACTTCAGAATCGAACCTCCTGGGCTTTTCAGAGGTCGTGGTGAACACCCAAAGAAAGGTTGCTTGAAGGTATGGTATTGCAACGCCAATGCATTACGTCTGTGCTGATGTAACGACCGTTGCAGTTCCGCGTCCGACCCGAGGATATCGTGCTCAACCTCGGTGCGACGGCCAAGGTCCCAGAGCCGAACGCTCCCGGCAAGTGGGGCAAGGTTGTCAACGATCAGACGGTGACGTGGTTGGCAAACTGGAAGGAAAACGTGAATGGGAACTTCAAATATGTTTTCCTCGCGGCTGGCAGCTCACTGAAGGGACAAAGCGACATGGCGAAGTTTGAGAAGGCAAGAGAGCTCAAGGTTTGGTCCGTTTCAAACGAGATAGGGTGGTGTGCTCATCGAGACTCCGTGCAGCATCACGTCGACAGAATCCGGCAAGATTATACCGTTGATCTGAAGTCAAGGATCACTGCTGACCGGCAGCGTGCGACGGCGATGTACTTTATTGATAAGCTCGCGCTCAGAGCGGGTAACGAGAAGGGTGAAGACGAGGCGGATACTGTCGGCTGTTGTTCCCTGCGATACGAGCACGTCACTCTGCGTCCTCCCAATGAACTCATCTTCGATTTCTTGGGTAAAGACTCGATCAGGTGCGGTCTAGCACGTTGAGGCGGAAGAATGTGTACTGACGGTGGTTGCCTTTAGGTACTACAATACCGTCGAGGTCGATCCTCAGGTGTTCAAGAATATGAGAATATTCAAAGGAGACGGGAAGACGGAGAAGGATGCAATCTTTGATCGTGTTACGGTGGGTGATGTTGTGTCTCGAGGCATATGGCGAGGACGCTGACGATCATGTACGTTGCGCAGCCTACAACTCTCAACAAGCACCTACAGTCGTACATGAAGGGGTTGACGGCCAAGGTGTTCCGTACCTACAACGCCTCGATTACATTCCAGCAGCAGTTGGACGCCGGGACGCCTGAGAGCGGCACGGATGCAGAGAAGCTGGCGGCGTATCATGAAGCGAATCGGATGGTTGCGATCTTGTGTAACCATCAGAAGAGCGTGAGCAAGACGTTTGGGGCGAGTATGGAGAAGCTCTCGGATAAGGTACGTTCTTGCCATCCTCGTCAAGTTCCCATGTGTGCTTACGGCGGGCCTTGCAGTTGCGTGGAATGAAGTACCAGCGGATGAAACTGCGACGTGCGCTGTTCACTCTCGACCCGAAGCAAAAGAAGAAACATCCCGAGCTACTGGAAGACGAATCCGACGTCGATGATGAATTTGTCGCGTACTGGGAAGAGGAACAGAAGAAGACGCAGATCGCGAAGGCGACGAAAAAGTTTGAAAAGACCAACGAGGCGCTCATTGCAGAGGGGAAGGAGCCCGAATCCGAGAAGGTGCTGAAAGGGGTGATTGCGAAGATCGAGGAGGAGTACGAGGAGTTGGTGGAACAGCGGGGCAAGACGGAGGTGGCGCTGAAGGGCTACAAGGATGTGGATAAGGTGTTCGGTGCGATTGAGAAGTTGGATACAAAGATCAAGGCGTTCAAGGTGAACATGGATGTGAAAGATAAGGGGAAGGATGTGAGTTTGGGGACGAGGTGAGTTGTTTCGCAATCCATGCCTGGGTTGCGTGCTGATGGTTATGCGCAGTAAAATCAACTACCTCGATCCGAGGATTACGACGGCGTGGTGTAAGAAGCACGATATTCCTGTGAGCAAGTTGTTCTCGAAGACGCTGTTAGCCAAGTGTAAGTCTTCTCGCTTTGCCTTTGGGGGATATGGGTGCTGACTCTGCGTTTGGGCAGTCCCATGGGCGATGGAGGCCCAAGATGATTGGAAGTTCTAGAGGACTTGTCCGTTTTTGTATCGGTCATTTTCGTTAGTTATTGTTGTTTTCGGATCTTGTCTTCTTCCTTCACGATTATGCTTTAGGGTAATACATGTATAGAGCAGCTGTCCTCCCTCGAGGTGTGGTGAGTCGTTCAAGGTGGTACGCGAACCTTCACCGGCGCATACGCTCAATAATACAAGTAACCTCCGTTCGTTGAGCGACATCGTAAGACACGTCATAGGACTGTCGAGATGCCCACGGTCAGGGTGGAGCGGTACGCTAGAAGATAAATTAGGGAAAAGGTCCATTGTCACGCGGAAAAGCAGATCAACGATAACAAAGAGGCTCACCGACCTCGATGAGAGCACCTTCGCGGTATGTTCTTGACGGTCGTGCCTCCCCATGTAATATCAAATGTTTGTCGGCTATCGCTATAAGTTACTCTGTCCTTCAACGGCGTCTTCACTGTGGAGGGTAGACTTTTGGACAGGGACAGTATGACAAACACCTGCTAAACGTTGACCCGTGCTACCATAACCGGTTGAAAGCTCCACATTTCAGGTGCGATCCTCGACTTCGCCGCGTAGGACATCCTTGTTTTAATCTTCCAGCTTTTCATAGTAGCATGCACCGCATGGAGTACATCCCAACGCAGGCGTGGTGAATGATTCTATGAATGATCTTGTTGGCCATGCACAACACACGGCACAACGAACGAATGCCCAGTGTCGAAGTCGTCAGAACAAACGTCAAGCCAACCAGAGGGAGGTCCTCGCTGTTCGAAACGTGACGAGGACGTTTGGTCGCCATTCCCACAGTCCACGAGGCTTCGTGCGGGTCGTTCAATCTCACCGCCTCCACGATCAACTCCAATCCTCGCGACGATCTCGACGATGAGCGAAGATAGTATAAGTATCCTTGAGACACAGTTGGCAAGTATGTTTCTCTCTTCGCCGATCTCCTGCCTGATTGTTGCGTCCCCACTTCCACCCCAAAGGCGAGGGCGCTCGCTTCGTTGAGACCGTTTTTGCTCAAACGCTCGTGGGTTTCGATTCCAAAAAAGGATTCTGAAATTGGGGTTGGAGGATTTGGAACCGTCTATCGAGGCGTGTTACAGAAGGGGTTTCTTGCACCCAAAACGGACATCGCTGTAAAAAGGCTCTTCACCTCAGGAAATCGAATCAGTCGCCTTCAAGTGGCTCTTGTGCGTTACACCACTTGCCGCGCTGCTTACTCGCATCAACTGACTCTGTTCGCGTCGACAGACACTGGTACAAGAGTTGAATGTCCAATCCAGCTTGAATCACCCGAATGTCCTTCCGTTAATGGGATGTTATCTAGACACGGCTCTTGAGGAAGCTTGGATTGTATCCATCTATGCCGAAAACGGGAACGTTTATGAATATCTCGCACGGGTGAATCCCGGTTTAGACGAACGTCTCGAACTGGTACGTTTTACTCGTTCTCGTTACATCACATCAGCTTACTTTCATTCCGTCCAAGGCCAAAGATACAGCGAGAGGTCTAGACTACCTTCATACTCGGGACCCTCCAATCTGCCATGGCGACATCAAGGCGGTGCGTTACTCACACACCACACGTGCTCATCTCAAACGCCTTTTGGTTGTAGCTCAATGTCCTAGTGCGCTCGGACAGACGCGCAATGCTATGTGATTTTGGGCTTTCAAGGATCAATGAAGGGCTATCGTCCATAGTCAACAGAAACAACGGCGGGACGACGCGTTACTGGAGCCCGGAATTATTCGTGCCGGAAGGTCAACCAAGCGGGGGAAGTGACGTATGGGCTTGGGGTTGCCTATTTCTCGAGGTGATGTACTACCTATCCTTCAACATGTGCGTTTACCGATCCACTCTGTCCAGATTATCACAGGGCGGGCACCATACAATGATACACCCTTGGACGGAAGAGTAATACACCAGATAAACCAACATGTACTACCTGCCCAATTGGACCAAATCGACTGCCCTGCACATGCAAAAGATATCCTCGCTCAATGTTGGGAAATTGCTCCTGACGCGCGGCCATCTGTGGGTCATGTGTTGGGTCTCTTATCTGGTCTGTGACTCTCCTCCTGTCATTGTGTTCTCTTCTCTTCATTGATGGGTTTTCAATAGCGGGTAACATTCACTATTACCGAATAGCAAGCGCTGAGCCATCCTCTGACTCCCTCCACCTTAATGCACTGAAGCGCGAGCTGGTAATGCTCGGCTTTTGTGCAGTCGAGCTTGATCTGACATAACATACACAGTCGGAACTCCTGGTTGCACTTGCAGAGTATCAAATCATGCCTTCCCGTCTCATTTTCCCCAAAAAACAATCTGCAATCGGAATGGGAGGATTTGGCACAGTACACAAGGCAACTCTGCAGACGAAATCCAACAAAAAAACCGGCACTACTGTTGCTGTGAAGAAGCTCCGCCCTGTTGGTGGCCGGGATAGGTGCCTTCGCTTGGCCATTGTGAGTGCAACATGCAACATCACTCTGGATTCAACTGGTATTAAGTAGTGTCTGTATAGGCTCTAATAAGAGAACTGACCGTTTGGGGGGGGCTTGACCATCCCAATATAATTTGTCTCATTGGTTTCCATCTTAGTGAACATTTGAATGAGGCATGGCTTATTTCACCATACCTGGAAAATGGCAACATCAGAGAATTTCTTCTCCGGGTCCAGGCAACACCACAAAAGCGTGTTGAGCTTGTACATTTGGTTTATCACTTAGTGGTTTGGGTTATTAACATGTTCTTTGGATGTCATCTAGGCTCTTGACACTGCCAATGGATTGGCATACCTCCATGGCCAGAATCCTCCAGTATGTCATGGTGACATTAAATCAGTATGTACTTTGAGTCATAGTCTTTACTATCTATTTGTGGTAGTTGATAAAAGGTGGTGCTGTCAGCTTAATGTCCTCATCACAAGCCAGCAGCGAGCTGTACTTTGTGATTTTGGGCTTGCAAGAACAATGGAGAATATGCCAACAGGTTTAACAACATCAACTTTCAACCAAGGTGGATCCTTACCATATGAGAGTCCTGAGCTTCTAAAAGGATCAACTCGTACACCACGAAGTGATGTGTGGGCTTGGGGTTGTCTTGTCCAAGAAGTGAGTCTATTATCTATAATGTTGTGATGAGGTGCTAATGTAAACACATCCAGATATTCACAGGCAAGGCTCCATATCACCAGGCCATCAACCCAGGTGTAGTTGTCAAATGGATCATGGAAGATATACCACCTATTGCTTCTGATGAGCTTGATTGCCCAAATCATGTGCGGAAGTTATTGACATACTGTTGGCAATCTCGTTTGGAGAACCGTCCAACAATGTCACAATGTGTGGTTATTTTGTCACGTATGTTTCAAGGCATACACCCTCCAGTGGAAAAGACCATTTATCTTTCTCTTGGTCTCACAGAACCCTGGTCAAGCATTTCTTCAATTAATGCCCCTACATTCCTTGAGGAATTTGAATTGGTGGCCTATATTTATCTTCCATATATAGTTGGCACACTCATATTGTTAATTTTAGAGACACTCTACAGGCCAAGCCACAATCATAAACCGCTCCAACCTCATTTTTGATGCAGATTCTCAAATTGGATTAGGACAGTTGGGAACCCTCTTTCGTGCCCAACTTCTCAATACAACTCCTGGCAACTTTACTGTAGTCACAGTTCGACAACTCTTGCCCATAGAGGATAATCAACATGCCACTCAGCAGCATTTGGTGAGTTTTTTCTTCACTTTATTGTTTTAGTAATTTAAACAAATTAAAATAGAAAATGGTGAAGAAGGCTAACAGATGGTCTGAACTAAACAACTCAAACATCCTCAAGTTTATTGGTTATTGGCCATCTAAACCAGCTATCTCAAGAGAATTCCTTCTTATATTCCCACATGTGTCTGGTGGTCATTTAGCTGAATATCTGGAGCAGGAGTCTCTTGACTACAAGCAGAAGATTAAATTGGTAATTGAAATCTATCTCTATTTATCACTATTATGAACAGTTGACTATTATTTTGCAGGTGATGGACATTGCAGAGGGCTTATTATATCTTCATACAAGGTCTCCACCAATTCAACATGGAAATCTTCATCCAGTATGACTGTTTTTTATTATCTCTAAGTTAAATCTATTACTGAGACTATTATATAGCACAACATCCTTGTTGAGAGTGATGGTCATGCAGTGTTATGTGATTATGATCTTAAGGGTCTAGCTGATGCTAGCCTTCAAAAAATTGAGATGCTAAGGTACAAGAGCCCTGAAGAGCTTAGAATTACCTCTACTCCTGTTCACCAAAGTGATATATGGTCATTTGGTTGTATTTTCCTAATGGTGTGTATTGAGATTTGTCTTACTCTTGATTTGACTAATTTGACTATTATATTAAAGATCATAACTGGTCAAGTACCATATGGGTTCAAGGCAATGAACAAATCTAGACTAGTGGAGATGACTTCACAAAGAATTCTTCCAGCAAACCTTGAAGGTCTTTCTTGTCCTGGATGTGTCCAAAACATCTTGGGGATGTG
The DNA here is from genome assembly GCA_019632305.1 of Tulasnella sp. 403. NCBI lineage: Eukaryota > Fungi > Basidiomycota > Agaricomycetes > Cantharellales > Tulasnellaceae > Tulasnella > Tulasnella sp. 403. The sequence continues at coordinate 9,362 of WSTW01000247.1, read as the reverse complement.
TTGGAAATGGGAACCAGAATTGAGGCTTCCAGCAAGTGAAATTATTAACATATTATCTGGAAAGTTATGCTGGTTTACAGAAGCATGGAGTATACCTGCTGAAGGGTATGTCATTCTATTTGCATTAAAGATATTAAGACTGATTAGCTTTTAATGTAATATAGACTTTTTTGTTTAAGATTCTCTCATAATGGCAGATACATTGCTGCAGGGTATAAAAGGTCAATTAGACTTTATAGAGCTGAGTCTGGCAGTTTAGTTTTGTAAGTTTCTTTTATGTTTAGGTAATAACTATACTTATGGTTTCAAATAGAGAGCTAGCTATTCCAATGCTTACACCATGGCGATTACAAATCAGTCATTCTGGACGATATCTTGTTGCATCAACAATTGATGACAACATCTTAGTATGTAGTAACTACTATTAATGAGGCATTGAATATTAACTCATTTATAAAGCTTTGGGACTTGATGGCACTCAATTTAATAAAAGAGTTGAGAGGCCACAGAAAGACTATATGGGGACTTGATATACCACCCAATGATTCTTGTGTTGTATCAGGGTCCTATGACTGCACAATACGTATATGGGCTGTAAATGGTCAAGAAAGCCCATTACACATTTTCCACACCAACTATGGTGTGGAATGCCTCACTATTCATCCAAGTTCCCACACAATGGCTGTATCACTAGATAGAGGAGGTGTTCAAATATTGTCAATACTCACTGGTGAAGTGTTAGCAATTCTTGAAAGTTCAGATACTGTTTGGGCACTTTGCTTTTCACCCAATGGCCATTTGCTATATGGTGGGTATTTAAATGGAACACTCTGTAGTTGGAATGTTAGAGACCTACTGCCACAATCATCATCTGAAAGTGATAGCAGTGAAGGACTTGTTGAACGTTCATCAAGAAAAATCAACTCAAATATATTAAAGGTCTGGTCCTATTCCATTTTGTTCTTTCAGATCTTTGTTAATTAGTATTTAGACCACAGCAGTCTCTGCTGTTACTGCAAGCTCCAACTGGTTTGTGGCTATTGACAAGAATGGTAATGTTGAAGCACGGAACTTGCAGTTGAATATGACAACACCTCAAGTAATTGGCAAGATTAAGTCTATTGAGTACTGTGAGTAGATTATAGCTATTCACATTCTATGTCTAAGTTGTTGACATATCTATGTGAAGTGAACTGTGCTGATCTAAGTCCTGTGAGTGAAAATGGAAGGGGCCTCATAGTCAGTTGTTCATATGAGCCAGAGGTTATGACTGTTTGTATGCTTGAATTCTTTTCTCTATATTTGATCAGACAATTCTGATATAGTATTGTGAATTTAGGGAAGTATATATCATGGGATATTCCTGGCATCTATTCCCAATAATAATAGATTAGAAATGGATTGGAATGCCTTAAATGATTCTTTTATGTGTACAAGAGATTGTTAGAGCTCATGAAGATACACCCCTGTAATCACATGGAATTAGTATGAGTGATGCAGATAATGGATTAGTAGGGAGGATTGTAAGACTATCATACTGACATTCTAATTACTGAGTATATATAGAGAAAAGAGAATAAAGAGAACTACAATGAGAGTAAGAAGTAGAGGTGTCATAGGTAATGAATATATGAACATGTAAAAGAGATTATGCATCCATGGATAGGATGATAAAGTAAGTAAAGAGCATGGGTCATGCACAGTGCTGGGTATCTCCATTGGGGCCCTGGATGATCTGTTACAATGTGGAGGATATCATATGAAAACTAATACAAATTCTGGGAGTACTAAGGTCTTATAGTCTATTTTCTATAAGTTGCTAGCTTAAATAGCTTAGACAGAAAACATTATTGGCAAGTGCTAATGTGTAAGCTTAAGAAGGGACTGCACATGTTGTAGATGAGATAGACAGTGACATGCCCAGTGGCAGGGAAAACCTCCTTTGAAAAAAAAAAAAAAAAAAAAAAAAAAAAGGAAGAATAACCTGCTGCACATGAAGTGGAGGAGATAAAGGAGGAGACAACATGTTATATAACAAAAAATCAAGTTGTCTGTAATTTATTATGACATGCTCATCTATAAAAATTACGAATCTGGGTTTCAACTTCCTCGGGTGTGGCTTTGATGTCTGTCCAGAAACAAGGTGAGCCAGCAAGAGCACAAGAGAGCAGAGGTGGGCACATACATTTCTGCGGGTCTTTCGGTATCGAGTTAGCACGAAAACAAGACAGAAGACTGGAAGATACCCACTTTTACTGAATTCCTTATCCTTATGCTTCTGCATAAACCTCTGTAAAGCCGGGATAACCAGCCTCACGACGTCATCCGCTAACCCATCCCTCCCGTTCGCATCGTCCCCAAGTACCCTCGCAAACCGGTGTCGCTCCGCGATCTCCTCGAGCGTATCGAAAAACGTCGCAAACTTTTCCTTCGTGCCCGACTTGCCGGCCTTCTTATCTTCGTTGAGCGACGACAGGAGGACGGTAAAGTTGGCTTCAAAGTACGCGGCTTTGGCGACGCGGTACTGGGCGTTGAGGTGGTTTTGAGTGTTGGACGAGATGAATTCGTCGATCGGTGTGGTGGGTTCGAGGATGAGCTTTGTGCGGAGGTGGGAGACGTTGTTGAGGAGGAAGATGGAGGAGAGGGACGCGCGTCGTTGAATTTTGGAGAGCGAGGTGAGTGAGGTGGTTAGCGTGACAACGACATCGTCTATAAAAGGATATCGTTAGTGCGATAGAGGGGGTTCGGGAAAGGGGGGCGTACGGCAGAAATGTTCGAGAAGGGTGTGATCGTCGACCTCGCTTTCTGCCGAAGCCATTTTCCCGACACTCGGACCGTCGCCCATCTTCCAATTCCCATCGCCGAGGGTACGCAGGGCGGCACTTATCGTCCCCTGCAAGTCTGGTATCTGGTTCAGAAACGCGACAGTCTGGCAAAACAAGTGTCAACAACCGCGCCTCAAAGGAGGAATATTCCCCACCATCTTGGTGACGTCCGCGACGGCGGTACCCAGTTCGATTTGTTTGGCATTCGGCGGAGGAGGGATACCGGCTTGCTTGATGTCCATGATGAATTCGGGAAAGCTGCGTAGGCAGACGCCACGAAGTGCATGCACAGCCTCGGAAAGTTCGTTTTCCTTGCGCCCAGTGCGCTGTCGCATGACGTCGTCCCACACCGGTTGAAGGTTGCCGAGGATGCCCCAGAGACCAAAGGCGAACCAGACGTGGGTAAGGAGGGACTTCTTGATGGTGGCTTGGATGGTGGAGAGGAGGGAAGAGAACATGGTCACGAGAGGTGCGGAGGCGGCGGCAAAGGTGGATTGGATGGAGGAAGGCAAGAGTGCGACGCGTTCGAGAGTTTCGTGTTCTGCTTGGGCGAGAGCGAGGAGGGCTTCGACCCACTGACCGACGTCTCTGGCGAGGTCGAGACCATTGGCGGACGAGGCAGTCTCGATTTGACCAAGGAGCTGCCGATAATCTTGTTCGAGTGACTTTTTGGCCCATGTACCCCGCATTTCGCCGTAACCGCGTTGGGCCTCCTTGAGGGTGTTGTATATTTGGGGTGCGACAGGGTGGGAAGGGTGTGTTGCGGGCAAGGGCAACCGTCGCAGGGCGGATACGAGGGGCTGGAGTGATTTGAGGATTTGAGGGGGAATGGTCGGGAAAGGGTTCGGAGGGGAAGGGAGGTGGGATATGGGGTCGATGGGGGAACCGGAACATGCCTCTGCAACGAGCTTCGTGTACATCTGGGACAGTTTCTTTGCGCCTGTTTCGACGAGTTGGGTGGTGTCCTGGTTAAAGCGGTCGCCTCGGAAAGCAAGGGTAGCATTGAGGCGTTCGAGGGCATCGATGTACGGGCCTGGGTCGTTGGATCGAGGCCTGGAGGGAAGGTGAGTGACAGTGCGAAGGAGGGAAGGGAACGCACCCTCGGAGAATGACGGCTTCTTCGGCAGCAGTATCTTGCTGGTTGCTAGCCACCTTGTCGATGCTTTGAAGAGTGCTGTCGATGTCTGCGAACGAGTGAGTGGGGAGTGAGAGATTAATGTTTGAATGACTTGCTGTCGGATATCCTGGTCAAGGCGTGAGTTGAGGTGTGGAGGGGTAGGATTGACTTTTCGAGATGTTTGAGCCGGTCATCGAACTTCTTGAGGATGGCTTGGTAGGGTAACGGGTGAGCAAGGGAAGGCGGTATTGAGGTACGACTGACATGTCATCCGAGTGGATATTTGGCTCGTTTTGTGGAGATATTGATCAAGCTAGGAGAGGTGAGACTGGGCATCGGGAATAGGCGGTCTACGTACGAGCTGTATGTCGGCGGCCTCATCGTCCATGGTGGAAGGACGAACGGTGGGAAAGTGATGATAGAGAGGGAAGTGTTGCCATGTCTACCACGAGACGTCAAAAGCAGGCAAGATTGAAAGTTGCCTCGTTTCGCTTTTCCCCCGCCTGTCAACTTTGCTGCATAGAGTGCGATCGATGGCGCGCAAAGTTCGCCCGCCCTTCCATATTTGGGAAGGGGGCGGTGTGGGAGCACATGGACGATCTCTGCCCGCCCTGTCACCCGCCATCCACTGGTTCACGCAGCACGGATCGGAGAATCCACGAGCAGTGCGTACGTTCGGAACCGGCTACTCGCGGGGACACAAGCCACTAAGCGCTGGAAAGGGACCCTGAATAACGCCCGATTAGGAAATTCATTGCCTCATCTCCGCCCATTTCCAGCTCCGTTCTTGGATGACGATTACCTGCCAGATTAGACCCTGGGCTCAACATAGACGGCTTTATATACTTGGGCTCGTCGCTCAGTCTCTTGTCGGTCGCCCCTCTTGCTACTTCTTGTCTCTTGATGTCTTCCTCAGGCGACTTGCTCTCCCAATGGGACGCTTCCTCCGACTACCGTCCTACCACTCCAAACCATCTCAAAAACTATCGCTTCCTCCTCGTATGTACCTGGACCCCTTTTCAACCCCTGCTCACTTTTCGCCCAGATCGGGACGGTCCCCCAATACGCGGCTGAAGCGGATCTCAAACAAGCGTTCAAGCCCCTTGGCGACTTGTTGGGAATATACGTTGGTTTTCTTAACCCGAATGGCATCGTCATTCTCGCTTTCCACGACTCTCGCCACTGTCTCGATGCCCACCTTTCTCTCCATAAGCACAATCTCTTTCCTCGCCCGCTCTCTTCTCAGCTCCTCAACAACTCCTCCCTTTCTGCCGTAAGTCGCCCCTTCTTGCGTGTCGACGGCTTGCTCACCTCCCACAGCTCATCGGCAATTCCTCCTTCATCCAAGACGCAGACGCTTCCCTCCAAATTACGGCTCAAGCATTCGTCAATGGCGACCTTCTTCGCGATTTGCTTCAATCCTACGGCGAGCTCTCCTCCTTCTACTCGACCGATCGCGATGGCTTGGTACATCCTTCCCCTCTCCCTTTGAGTCTCGACTGACCCGCTCTCCAGTTGTATACGTGCGAATATTACGACGCCCGCCATGCTCGTGCCGCTATAAAGGGTCTCGATTTCAATCCTTCCGTTCTGGGCGTTCCCATCCAAGTATCCCAAAACACGTTTTCTCCCAACTCCTCTCCCGCAACTTCATCTGCTACTATGAGTGTCGACGAGATCACCACTCCCAAAACTCCTCATTTCAACGGTAACGATACCGTCATCATTCACTGTTCCCCAGACTTTCCTCAGCCTCTTGAACACAAACCGACTCTTGCCGACCGCCAGATCGCTCTTACTCATCTCACCTCCCGCCATCGTCCAGGCGGTGACCATGTCTTGCCCCCTGCACCTCGTATCCGTCGCTCGTCCACTGGATCTGCCTTTGTCCCCGGCCAATCGACCGCATTGGAACTTGAACGTTTCCGCGCATCCGCCACAAAGCCTCTCAAACCCTCCTTGGACCCCCTCGCACCGAAACCACCTGTGAAACTCAAGGAAACGAGTGCTGGACTACTCCTCGTTGACAATGGTGTCAACGCCCTGGGCGTAACCCACTCCCCTGCCTCGACTCTTTGTGACCCTTCCACTCCCGATCCCAACAATCTCAAGTTTGCTCTCCCTCCCTTCATGGGTGCACTCCCTCCTCCCCTATCGTCGACTGCAATCTGGACTGGCCCAGATACCCAACCCGTCGTTCCTTTCGCTGACCTCGACGAATGTACTAACAGTCCAACTCAAGTCTCTGCTTGCTCATCTGCTGCCCCTGATTCTCCCCTAAAGCCATCATCTAACCGACGCTCGCTCACCGGAAATCTTCCTCCTCGCATGCGTCCCTACCCTCGCTCGTTTACTGCCAACCCATCTTCGCCCTTTGCCCCTCCGCTCTTGCCTCTTTGCACTCGTACTTCTCACCCTCGCGACCCGCCTTCACCTCGCAACACCATCGATCTCGAAAAGATCGCAACCGGCCAAGACACCCGCACGACTATCATGATCAAGAACGTCCCCAGTCGCATGACACACCAAGACATGGAACGCTTCGTCAATTCTGTCTGCGAACGCGAATACGACTTCCTCTATCTGAGGATGGACTTTGTTACTGGTAACAATGTCAGTCGAACCACATCCTCCTCGATTTCCCCCCCTCACGACGATTACAGGTTGGCTATGCCTTTGTCAACTTTATCGAAGTCGCTAGCCTCCTCAAGTTCCTCACTACGTATCTCGGTAAGAGATGGAACATGTATTCCTCCGACAAGGTCATGCTCGCTGCCTATGCCACCTACCAAGGCAAGGCCGCTCTCGTCACCAAGGTAATCACTTTGCGCTACCTCACCACCCCCTCGCGTTAACCCTCGAGTTAGTTCCAGAACAGTTCCATCCTTGACCGCGACGAGTCTGTCCAGCCACACATCTACTATACTTCTGGCGAGAACAAAGGTCTTCCAGAACCTTTCCCCGCTCCCAACGACTCGGCGCGTAAAGCGCGGTCACTGGCAGCCGCCAACGAAGTGCGTATTCTTCCGTCTCTCAATTTCCTCGCTTACAGACCCGAATACCCAGTACGGCTTGTACAGCAGGATGGAACCCGAACGTAGGCAGAGAATGTCCCAAGCCTTCCAAACCAGCGCCCGCAACTACACACACCAACCTCGCCAGAGGCACGACCAACCTAGCATTCCCATCGAGCCAACCTTCTCGAGACACCAGCAACCTTCTTTCCCAGCAGCCACCTTCCCCATGCATAGCTCGTCGTCTCACTACGTACGACCCACCGTCCCGTTGGGTTACGAAGTCCTTCCTAGCGCTCGTCGTACAGAAAATTGGCTTGACGGCAAACCCACGACTGCCCATCGCTACACTTCCGCCAATACCTCTCGCCGGTCGTCCATCCAAGCTTGAGGCTTGTTCTTCTGTCGCGTTCGGTATCCCACACACATTCCCTCTACCTCACCTCGCACAGCTTCAACAGCGCACCAAGCCTCTCGACCCCCCCTCCGCCGCCGCCGCACAACCGCTCATGCTCACATAGACACCTGACATCCGCCTTTCGTTCAACAGAGCCGCCTCTCCTTGCCACCACCACCGACACGACATGTACCATACGTATGTATCCTGTTATTGCACACCTACACGTTCCTTCGTCCCATCTTCCCCCTCTCCTTATGCCATCTTCGCCTAACCACATGTAAGTATCTTCCCGCCACTTTTCGTTCAGATGATGTTGTCGTTTCCCTACCATCCAATTGTAAACCCATCTTTATTCTTCGCTATGCTCAGAGTTATTGTTGTTATTGATCATGTTACTGCTATCGTCTCGGGAGCTGCAAAAATCGCTCTCGTATTTGTTGTTTCCTTTCGTTCGTCTATATTGTTGTCGTTTTCGATATTCTATTTCAAGCTCTGTATTTATGTCGCTACGTACTCGAGTTGTAGTTGTCAGTAAATCTCCCCGCTCAGTCCTCAGTTATACAAGAGATCATGAACAATGCCGGGTCGAGCGTGACGAGGGAGTTTGTGTCAGGGTGGCTTGGACTTGTGGTAAGCGCTAGAAATGGGATACATGTTGAAGTATTCGAGCCGAGAATGGAAAAAATTGACAATTCCTCGAGTATCTACTATCGGCGAGGCTTGCATCCAGCCTACCGGAAACTCTATGTAATAATATCGAATTAGGACGGCATATGTCGCGCGTACGGATATTGCACTCCATGCACGCTGTGGGGAGGCGTTCAGGCTTGCGCCATTTTGCAAGTAGAGAAATTACATCAGGGAGAAGAAACATTCTACAGAGTCTAAACCACCGTGCCCTGCTCACGTGCACCCGCTGCCCTACCAAGCCATCCTCGAAAAGCTGGGTGATCGGACGGAGCACCTCGAGAAACGAATCCCTCATCCTCTACACCCTAATTGACGGGAATATCCGATAATAAAGGCACGAGAACGCCGGCTTCTAATCCACCACTCATCCCTCCGCGACCATCGACAGCACAATACAAAGCATCGACAGCAAATTATACTTCAATTTGGTTTGGCAAGTTTGACCTTCTTCCTCGGAGGTTTCCTCCCCGCCGCAGGCACACCAGACACACCTCCATCCGCCTCATCCACGACACCCGAACTCCCTCCTTGCGCCTACACCCAATACTCACGTCAACGACACCCCAAAAACCCGACAAACAAAACTCACCCTTAATTTGGCCAAATAAATCTTCAACGTCTCCGCATAGTTCTCAAATCCCAGACTCGTCATCGCGTAGAGGACATCCTCGCCGCCGATCGTCTTACGCTTCTCGAGCGTGCACTTTTCCGCCGCCTCGCTCGTGATGAAGCTGATAAACTCGGACACGCACTCCTGCACGCACTCTTTTGCGTCCTTGGCGATTTTCGCCGAGTCGGGTACGGAGGACTTCATAATGCGCGACACGTTGGCGATCTACAACGTCATTTAGAGAGACAGTGTGGTGTGGTGGGGGGGACGTACGGGTAGATAGCGATCTTGCTCCTTGTACTCGCCGACTTCTTCCTCAGTGATAACGTGTTGGACCGCGGCGTCTTGTTCTTCCATCACGATGCCCGAGCCGTCGTCTACGGGAGCCAGCGTCGGCGGGGAGACTTGGGCCATCGTTATCGTCCGCGGCCGCTTTTGTCGTTTCGGAGGCGGTCCGGGTGGTTGTGGAGGATCGACCCGAACGCCGTTGGGAAAGCGGCGATTTCGCACGTGCCGAGATACCGAGCGGTTTTCCTTTTTCGGTAATGCACTCGGGTGGTATATTGGCAGACACCCGTGGACTATTTTGGACACGGAAAGGCTTGAAGACATTGACATCTTGATATCGACACATTTTCCCGTAGGATTCATCACGACCGGCAATCGGGATTCCACTGTATTGATCATGTCGACAACCGGGCATGCG
>WSTW01000246.1:0-22152 GCA_019632305.1 Tulasnella sp. 403 | reverse complement strand
ACCGACTAAGACTCAGACTCAGACCCAGCCTTCTGCTCCTGCTCCTGCCCTCCAACCACGGAATGTGCCAGTAATGGATCTACCACTTCCCAATTTCGCCGAGTCGGGCGACAACCAACCAACGAAATTCTGGGCCAAGGCCTTGTTCGCATGTACGCCCTTTGATGCATAAGGCATACGTGACGGATTCTTTGTACTGAGTCCCTCCATTTGTAGATAAAGCTAGTGCCGACGACCCAACTGAGATATCTTTCGACAAGTACGAACTATTGGCGATCCTGGATGATTCTGCTAAATGGTGGTCAGCAAGGAAGATGGATGGGACCACGGGGAGTGAGTAAATCCACGATGCTACAATTAGGCAGATATTGACCGAGGGCAACTCCTTTGTAACAGTTGCACCGTCTAGTAAGTTCTCGTCTGTACACCTTTTCGTTGGTTTCTCCTTATGCACTACCACAGACTATCTCACCAAAGTATGAAAATGCTCTGAAGTCTTGTACCACTCGAATTTAGTCTCGGGGCTGTGGAAGATGTAGGGTGTGAAGATCTCGTCGGCACCCCCGAATATAACTTACTATCAGTCAAGAGCACTCAGTACCCCTCGTGATGCTCGGTCATCTCACCGGTACGATACCCAGTGGCTTCTCATTGGTCTTTTTGTCGTTTCGCCTGGAGATTCAAACAACCGGCCAAATGATAATACTCGGGGCGTTTGGCCGCCTTTATATGTGCGTTAGCAGCGATAACCACATCCAGTCCGTGTCCCCGCCCAAGGTGACCGACGCGAATTTGTCGAACGAGGTGTGTTACCCGAGGCTGAGATCCTTTGGGCATGTTACTCAATATGGAGCTCCTGGGCAATACCAACACGTGGGATTGCGGGATAATTGATATCCCGATGAACACCACACCTGCGTCCCCTGAATTCCAGTCGGTCTGCCCCGAAACGCTTGGCAATCTTCAGATTTGCGCAAATCTTTTGGCCACGTCCAGTTCTTGCCAAACCTTGTACTGCGTCGAAGCTCGTAGACTTTGAGAGTTACTGATGTCTCATTTATTCCGATCGGTGAGTAGGCGGTTTTCCCGTTTTGCAACTAGCGTGATCCTGTCGACTCGTTCTTGAATCTCACAGTTTGCGTTCCTTCAATGATTTGCAGCGATCATCGACTTCCTTGACCACCTCGCCCGAGGTTTCGGCAACGACACCTCAAACGTGGTCTCCACTTGCCTTCAGCGGCGGCGAAAACGAGGACTGCAGGACATTCATACACTGGGTGAAAAAGTATGCATTTCAAGCAGGCAAGCAGCGGGATGATCTGTGGGTGGCAGATTACGCCGCTACGTTACTCGTTGGCGATGCTTTGCAGTGGTTTGCAACGGAGCTAGACGAAGATACTTCTGAGAGTTGGAAGGAGCTCCAGAAGGCCCTTATATTGAAGTACCGACCGTCGCGAAGTCAGGCGCCCACGCCGCCCGCAGCAGCGGCACCAAGTGCCATGCCATCTTCACCGGTGCAGATGTGGTTTGGCATACCGCTTCCCGATCTTGCGGGCACAAAGTTCTGGGCCAGGGCCTTGCACCCGTGTGCGTTTTCGTTCACCAAGCTAGATCCTGGACATAATAGGGGACGATTGTAAACGTTGACATATTTCGTTTGTAGATACCGCCAGCGAGGATAGTCCGGACGAGTTATCGTTTTTCAAGCACGAGCCACTTCGGATCCTGGACGATTCGGAGGAATGGTGGACAGCAATGAAGCTCGATGGGACCACAGGCTGTGAGTAAATCGACGCCGCTGGCACTCGGCAAATAATAACCAGGAGGGACTCTTTCGTATTAGTCGCACCGTCCAGTAAGTTTTCAACTACACATTTTTCTATAGATGATGGATGAGCTCTCATCGCGCAATGGTACTACAGACTTCCTTACCAAAGTATGATAAAGCTCTGAAGTCTTGCAATACTTTAGTGCAATCCTATTCTTGCGCTGTGTAATGTGTAGGGCGTGACGCTCTCGTTGGCACCGGCTTGCAAGAGTCAAGAATCCTTAGGACCCTTCGTGATATGTATTTGGTCGGTTACTCCTGACTGGCCACCTCATTCCCTCATGGGGAGACCAGCCAATAGCCAATTATATAATCCCCAAGGCGTTTGGTCCCGCTTTCAATGGAATGGCTCTTCGAAGTATCAACGGTGAATTCTGGATGAGGCAAAATCGAACATAACATAGAACGACAAGGAGCGTGAGGAGCTTGTTCAATTTCGAGCCAGACCGCCCCTCGCTCATCGTCATCTAATGGCCACCCTAGCCATAGTACGACGATCGACATGCAATCTTGCTCATTGCCTACGCTCAAGTCTACGCGAACTACCGGTTAAGCCCGTTGCTGCGACTCGGACACAACTTCGCGGTTTCAGAGCGACGCGAGAACCAAGCTACAAGAGCTTGCAGGATGAACTGGAACTGGAATCAATTCCCGAATTTGACGGGGATGATGCTACTGGTGCTGGACACGTGTTACTAAGATTGCAGCGGGAATATTTGGAGGTCTTCCGGAAAATAGAGGAAGAAGTACCTCAACTGATGGGTGAGCGTTTGCGCTACACCGTCATTCTCTTCCCAGCTATTTAGGAACCTTGTCATTTTCAACAGCATTCCGCCAGCCCTTTGTACCTCCTCCATCGGAAAACTACATTGTCCATCGCACTCTGTGGTACGGCGGCGAAGGACACCCAGTCGAGCGGAAAGCCGCCATCGTCGTGCCAGTTTCTCGACTCCCTCTCACGGAATCATGGGCATTACACAAATTCAAACTGATTGCTGGACCTCGGTGGACGACCGAGTGTCCCAAAGATGCTGGGTTCTCCCGCGACGAGATTCGCGAACTCGGGAAGCAGGGATGGGTGAAGATTTCGTGCGAAGACATGCCCGAGCGAGCAATGAATTTGAAGTGGTGCTCTGACGTGTTGGATCGAATGGTCAAGGAGTCTACAGTAAGGCTAATGCTGATTCTTACGGTTCTCAGTAAATGTTCACGTCTTTCGTCTTGCAGGACCCCGCGAAAGATAAGTTTCAGGACGTCCCTGTGGATACTCGACATATTCGGTCGAGGGAGCGGAAACAACGACTCGGAAAGCATCATGCGCGACGCGCCGACCGACCAACGTTACGAGATTTCCCGAAGGAATGGTTACCTCCAACGCCAGAGGTCCCTCCTGCTGCAAGCCAGGCCAGTTCTGTCGCGTCATAGCATCTCAATTCAACTCTTTATTTCGTTTCTGGGCACACCCTCCAATTTCAGCATAATTATTCCATTACACGACATACTACATGGTCAGACTCTTCCTCTTGAAGATGGCGTGACCGTGGACCGCCCCTAGTTTTACTGCCACCCCAACCATTGCAGACATTGCAGGATCCAACTGTTCCAGATACAGCTGGCCGCCTGGGTCGGAGGACGATAACCAAGCTGGAAGCTAACAGATAGTGTGATCCCCGCAGTTACGAGCCAGAGGAAGAACATGGCACTAATAAGCACCATTATCGTGAGCATAGTGTGGTGCCAAGGCCGAAACTGGGGAAGATTGATCTGCGCGCGAGGGCTCTCAGCTGTGCCAGACGCGGGCTCTGTCGGGGTGGGTGCGAGTGATTTGACGCTGACCAACAGCTTTTGGTCGGCACAGAATTCCAAAACTGGTGTTCGACAGCTGCGGTGATGGGCTTTTTGAATGACGGCATCGACCTCATCTTGCTGCTCGCCTCTATAACGCATGGCTCGCTCCACCGAAGGGAACTGGTCTCCAATCCCATGTGGAGGTCGAAAGGCGCTGTGGCGGTACCAAGAACGCTTCCCTAACGAAGTACACCTCGGAAGTGAGGAAACGTTGTGAATACAACCGCGAGCATACGCACTTGGAATTGCGGTCGTCGGGTTCCCTACTGTGTTTCCACCGAAAGAATAGGTGGTGTTTGGACGCCATGGCGGAGACTCCATCGTTTTCTGCTCCGTTGCTTTTTGGGTCACTTGTTGGTTGACTTCAGGCTTCTCGCGTCGAGAAGCCGATTTCGCAGGGATCTTAGGGAAAGGCCGTCCGAAAGACTCGATATCCGTGGTCCACTCGGAATCAGAGGCTATATAACACCGTCGTCTGAGTCCTCATTACGCAAAAAAGGAGTGTAACACACCGTCAATCGATGAAGTCTTGGCGAGTAGGAGTCGTTGAGCAGGACGATCGGGAGGTCCAGTAAGCATTTGTAGAGTGGGCAGAGAGAGGGAAGGGAGGGAGTTAAGGCAGAACGGAGTCGTTGCGCTCGACGTTGGCGACCAGAGACCCATTTTGTATGCCCGCCCCAGGTTGGAGGCTGTCCCAGTCCTTCAAGTTGAAACAAATAAACCGGCTGTTATCATTGGTTCTTTGTTCGGGCACGCGCGTCTACCTGCCATGCACCTTCAGGCAGCTCGACACGCCGGTTGACAGTGAGTTGAAACGCGCCGAATTGCCGGGGCGGGTGGTGATCTCCGCTTCTTCTCAGAAATCACATTTCGGCAACATCTCAATGTGCCACCTTGTATTTATTCTTTCACATCGCAACGAGACCGAGGCGCATGGTACGGACATCTGTCTTTGGACCAAATGGCCTCCAGCACGTCAAAGAGTCACGGTGGTCAAGGCGGGGGGCCGGGGCACCACGATAATGTCAATCCTTCGTCTGTTCATGAGCATAATGACGTTCTTTAAGTAGGTCTATAAAGAGAACTCGGCTGGGTTGAGGAGGGAGGTAGAGGAGGAAAGCCAAACATCAACCTGTCAACCCGGCTTAATGCCGTGGCACGTGACCTTCAACATCAGGCGTTCAAACCATCCTCCCCGCCCCTTCCCCCTCCAGCTTACACCACCCTCCAATGGATTATGGATCAGGACTGCGCACTCCTCCATATTCAACATAGAATCTCAGAATCGTTGGCACCCAGCACGTAATTGAGCCAGACCAGAGACAGGCAATAGTGTCACCGTCTGCACAGTTCGACGCTTGGCCCTTCACTTCGTGTTCGAACCTGCTCGATAGCGGTACCCGAATACGGAGTCACCCTTCTCAAATATTTTGCCTGTTCGATAACGTACCTCCTGTGCGGACGCCTTGTATCCGTCGCCAAGGAAGGGCGGACGGCGCAACGCGAGTATCGAAATCCCGACCTTTGAATTAGTTTGTATGACTTGGGTCGACGTTAGCATCCCGAGGATAGGATCGGTTGCTCCTGATGGCGGGGCAGCCCGATGTTCGTGGTGAAGCATTTCACATGGGTTTAACGGTCGTTGGGATGCTGAATCAACCAATCTTTGTTAGCGAACAACGGCTCACGGGAGAGCTGGGCTTGCCCTAGAATTTCAGATGTGGAATGGCAAGATGTCATGGGATGAGGGTATTTCAGACACCGTGGCTCTTTATCAATGTCCGACAGACTGGTAGCACAGGTACACCAGTACTTGTCGCTTCATGGCACAACGTAAGGGTCGATTCGGAGCCCCCCAATTTCCCAACTTTGGTACCCGGAATAACTCGGTGCACTGCCACAGAACAGAAACTTTCTACTGTGCAGCTCGCTTATTGAACCACCACGCCGCCTTATTTATGAGAGGCAATTCGCATTACAATCTTCTCGTCTTAATCACAACCACACCGTCTTCAACGACACACCCAACTATGCCTCTTACCATCAAGAAAATCAGTACTACCCTAAAGGACGCTGCCGCCCAGAAGGTCTGGCCCATTCTGAAGGACCTCATTCATATCGCAGACGCCGCGGGTATCCCAGTATGCAGCGGGGCATTCGGTGCTTTAACGTGCTTGATCGAGGCATTCGATGTACGTCAGTAGCAACCAATGGCACCATCCTAGGCGCAACGCCTCCTTTTTTTTCGACCCCCGCTGACACCCAAATTATATCACTCTACGAATAGGAGGTCCAAGATAACGAAGCCACCTATGCGGAACTTCGGGCCACTCTTGGAAGCTATGCAAAAACCTTAAAGGATTTTGTTTCTGTGCTCCCCACCGCCTATCTATCATGTTCAAACGAGCGTCATGCGGTGGTTGCCAGGGATGCCATTAAGACATTTGATAGGTGAGCGTCTCTCGTGCGATGTGACACTGTCATCCGGCTGCTGACCCAGCCTATTCGCAAGGGACCTACAGCACGTCCGTGACCTTCTCCAGGAACAGAAAAAGCAAAACGAACGTAACTGGGTCTCACAGTTGGCGTATCGCACGAAGATTAAGGGAGACATCGAAGCGTGTAAGGCGCGGTTGGAGCAGTCTCACCAGGCGTTTCGTGTAAGTCGGGCAATCGTTTTGTGGGCCACCGCTGAAGTACGGACTCATGCTTTCAGGATGCCGTATCAATTGTCCTCGCGGGAAACATTACCCAGATTTCAACGGGGGCAGTACTTTATGATGAATGGAGGATTACCGGGGCAGTAAGTCCGTGGTGATTTGCCTACCTACCGCTCCTCAACTAGCGCACGATCTGCCAGAAGTGCTTACCTCCGCATGCTGTTGGGCTGATGAAACCAGCTCCAGATATCCCGAAGAAGTGGTGGGATGACAATGAAGACTTCGTCCGAGCAGAAGTCGACGGTGCGGATCGTGTCGTCAAGCTTTTCCGTGGAAAGGACCGCGAGAAGGAACTCCTGCAAACGTTGAGGTTTCTTCAGGATTATAGGCAAGTTCATCGTTGTCAAGCTCAGTAAAAATGTTTCTACTGACATTAGTACCTCTGCGTACAGCGGCTCCCAATTCCAGATTTACGGCTATTCAGCCCAAGCTAATCCGCCCTTCATCGTGTTTCACTCTGGTAACTCGCTCTCACCCTCGATATGACTTTGTTTATTGATGCGTGATCGTGTGACGAAGGGACGCTGGTCAGCTTTCGCCGTTTTCTCTGGAACAGTATGTTGGATATAGTGGACAAGAAATCATACTATGAGCGTTTGATTCGGATCTGGAAATGTGTAAGTTGGCGACCCACTTTTTCGCTGCTATCCATAACTCCTTCCACCTGGGTGTCATTGAACAGGCCATAGAGGTCAAGGTGAGTTCCCCGGTGGTTAACAGGTACAAGCTGGAGGACGCGTTGGTAACGTGTTTTTATTACAGGAGGCGGCGGAGTTCATTATCACACACCATCAACACCTCATTGAAAAGTTGCCAGATCCCGAGGGACCCTATACTGACGTAATTGTAGAGGCAAGTCCCATCCTACCCAATCCTTGACATCTCCTCATTGGCTGACTATGCTAGGGAGCGATGGTTGACGCGTCAGGATCGATAACAATGGACGTTCCTAACTTCACCGCAGATCTACGCTCGTGGTCGGAGACAGTTGAAATGTCAGATGTCTTGGATGCATTACAATGGAGTTTGAGTTATGTATGTGTCGAAGCCACCCACATCCTTTATTATCCCGGGGTAATAGGCTGACAACTGGTTACATTCTCGGCAGACTTTGAGGGATGCGTTGACCTGCCGACGATTCCAACAAGCACTCGAGATGACGCAAGAATCGCGACAATTGGTACTCAGTCGGAAGACGTTTGAATGTGCCCGACTCGACCCATATCCTGTTATCCGGTCCCTTCTGGATCCATTGGAGTTTTCGATCAATCCATGGGTGCAGCCACTGCCCTGGGATGATGCTATGCGCTGGTACTCCCAACTGGGCGACATATGTCTCTTTGATCACAGGAGGGCATCTCAAACAGAAAACGCCGAGTTTAGGAAGATTGGTGTGATAGATGGAATGAAGGCGTATTGGAAACTTGTACGCCCATATATCGAGCCACTGAAGGCAGTGGAGGTTCTAGATGGGGCTTGCAAGTTCGTGCAGAGTATCGTTTCTCTGTGAGCTGGCTGACCTGAGTACTGAGGAAAAGCATTTGTTTGACAACATAGGTTCATCCTTGTCGCGCCACAACATAGTGAACTGCCGTGGCATATGGCGATCGTTTTCACCGCCGAGGTACCTCAAACCGATAACCTTATGAGCTTATTGGCGAGAGGGGCGCAAAGGCTTGCCAACGAATACAGTGTCATGGTCGATGATATCATTATCAGTGCGTTGTTCGTGTTACTCACGGTCCATAACCATCTGGTTATAATAATCTCTTCCGCACGACGCCTTATTCTGACTTCTCAGTGACCAAAGAAGAGTGTTATGCAGATTTCGAGAGCACAAGCACACCGTCATATGTTCCTCAAATTTCTGAACCCATATTCTTTTATGTCCACCCGAACGAGCGTCCCCCACGGTGTTACTGGACATTATCCAACACGCCATTGACGTCACAAGAGGTATTGAACGAGAAAGATACTGTTGATGCTCTGGGCCTCCCCCGTCCCTGGTGAGTCGCCTGTTTTATTATTCCCGTGCATGGATCCGATGTCTTTCCCTCTTGGACAGGGCGGGCAGACGTGTAGAAGGCATCCAATTTGATGAGTGGGATATCGAAAGATACCTCGGGCAGGACTGTGTTAGTAAAACGGTATCCGATGACTTGGGTCCCGTACCAGGGGGATGGGATTCCGCTTGGTGAAAGCATTCATGATGAATACGATTATCAGGGCCAATATACACTATTATCGGTTGAGTAGGTAGATGCTCAGCCCCTTGTCAATGTGGAGGGGCACTCGCGCGGAAATACCCGAGGGCTTTTCACGACGCGAAATCGAACTCGAAATCGAACTTAAAATCGCGCGCAAAATCGAGATCACAATCGTGATATTTGGACCACGATTCCGCCGTTGTGCGTGAAATCCCCCTCACCATATCCTTCGCTTCGCTCTGACCTTTTTCACTCACGCCCGTGCAACCCCTAATGTGTTATTACCTTCCAGGAGCCCGCACTTCCACGAGACCGCGTCAATCTTGGCAACATCCCAACAATTCGACACATGCAGAAATAGCGTACAACTCCGCATCAGCAAAACGCTGAAACAGCTGTAATCACTGCATGTAAAATATGGTGCTTACGTATACGTCGGTAGTTCGGAATATACGATTGCCGGTGCAGGAACGGAGAGCGAGAGCGCGGTCAACGCGTATGAGGGATGGAGCACACAATGGAGCGGGTGATCACAGGTCACGGATAGGCAGATGATCATTACAAGGAACGTGTGGACTACGCGCTATAAGTACGCGTACGGGTACAACGATAAGGAGCGATGGGGAGACAGTCGGACGACCGATCAACGGATCAGTCGGACGTATACATGGGGACGGTCAACAACGATACAGATGGAGAGGTAACGGTACAACGAGACACGGGGAACGGTACAGGTGCGGGGCACGGTGGACACGGCGGACACGGAGATGGGACGGTGGGATCGACGAAATCAGACACTGCAGGCTTGCCGGAAACGGAATCGCGCGGAGTCAGAGAGGCGATATGTCCGAGCCTACTTATAGATGCGAATGGTCGAGATTATCGTGTAGAAGGACGTACCCAACCGAGATGAGGTCTTAGAGAAATACTACTTCCGTTTCGGTTGTTGTGACATGAGTTTGCTGTTGCGATGTCACATCACGTGACAGTGTTTCAATTGCCGTCAGCAACTTCAACCATGGCACAACCACCGGCGGGTACCAACCCACCTCGAATAGAAACCATCCGTTTTGCTCGTCCAACGAAGCAAGAACCGGAGACTTTTAAACCAAAACCCGCCCTATGGAATACGGGAATCCTTCAGGACCAGCTACGCAAGTGGGTACGGGCCCGATAGTGCATCATGGCATCTCACATGCGCTCATCTTCTAGGCATACGAGAGGCCCCTGGTGCCCGAGTTTCTCAGTCGCCTTCCGCATCATTCTGTTGATTCGGGTCAGCGCTGCTGTGTATTCTAATATTTCAGATTGCGATGAAGGTGGGCGCAGTTTTTGGATGTCGCGTATCTCGGCTCTCCAATCTCTTTGAGAAACTCTAGTGTATAATTTCTGGGAACCGCTCCATTATCTTGATAGAGGGACTGGCTTCCAAACGTGGGAGACATCCCCGGCGTATTCCATCCGTAGTTGGGCCTACATCCTTCTACATCTGTTACCCGCCCGTTCCATCCAGTTACTAAATCTTGAAAAGGCATGTCCTTCATTATCCTATAACTGGGTTGGTTCCTGACTTGACTGTTCATCCGAACCAGCGACAAGCGTTCTTTGCAGTTCGGATAGCGCTCGCTGCGGTCTGCAGCTTGTGCGAGGCCAAGTTTTACCGTTCAGTCGTGGATAACATCAACGCTCATGTTGGGAGGTATCTCCTGTTCTTTATACTCACGAGCACGGGGATGTGGAGCGCTTCGACAGGTATGGGAATGGCGTGAACCAGATATCGGCACGGTAGCTGACTCTCCGCCCAGCGTTCTTGCCTTCGTCATTTGCCATGTTCTGCAACATGCTCGCCTTTTCGTACGCGTTTGACCTCCCTTCACGACTCAACAACCACCGGACGTACTTGGCAATCATGACGTTCGCCTTGGGAGCGGTGGTCGGTTGGCCCTTCTCACTTGCCGTGGCAATTCCCTTCGTTATCGAAGAACTGTTCGTCTTTGGGAAAGATAGGATCAAGGCCGAAGTATATACTTCTTGGGCGGTTGGCCGTCTGGTAAGGTTGATACAGGGTGCTTTGCAAGCCGCCTTCCTATTTGTGAGTCGTACACAACCACCAGTTGTTCCATTGAGGCTCATTCAAATCCGCAGATTCCAGTCATTGCCATCGACACCGTAGCATATGGAAAGCCCACCATTACCCCATGGAACATCATCCGATATAACATCTTCAGCAACGAGTCGGGCGGGCCCGAGCTGTACGGTACCGAGCCATGGTACTTCTACATCTTAAACCTCATCCTCAACTTCAATATCCTCTTACCTCTTGCCCTTGTTTCCCTTCCCGCCATGGCCATCACCCATTCTGTTGATTACCGCCGTCTCGGAAACAAGCCACAGTCCGACTCGAGCTCGCCGTACGTGCTCCTGGCGATGCGCTTGCTGCCGATGTATCTGTGGTTGGGTATCTTGACCTTCCAACCTCACAAGGAAGAGAGGTTCATGTTCTCTATATATCCTTTGATCTGTTTCAATGCCGCCGTGGCTTTATACTTGGTACGGGGTTGGCTGGAAGTGGCGTATATCAAATACACTGCTTCTCCATACAAGGTTTGCCCGCTCAACTACTCTTCGGGTGCGGACATTCGTTAATCCCGCTTATGACAGGCTTCTCGGACAGGTCTCTTTGGGACATTCACCCTGTGGGTAGTGATCGCCACAACGGTGCTTTCCGCCATCCGTACCCTTGCCCTCTTCCACTACTTCCACGCTCCCCTTGACATCACATACCATTTCCAAAACGTCGAACTCCCCCGACTCTTGAACGTGACCAACCTCCTCACGAAACCCGTAACCGTCGACGAGAACGCCCGGTACGTGTCGACAAGCAAGTACGACAACGACACCCTCCCCGACCTGGGACCATTAAAGACGTTCGGCGGGCTGCGGTTGTGCTATGGGAAGGAATGGTACCGCTTCCCGGGGCACTACCTGATCCCTGACGGCGTTGAGGTCGAGTTTATCAAGAGCGATTTCGCAGGACTGCTCCCCGGGCATTTCACATCGAGCAATACCTCGGACGACACTTTGACCGGTGTCATGTCTCTATGGAAGCGCACCGGAACGCGACAGATACCTTTGGGCATGAACGATAAGAACCAGGAAGAACCCAGCCATTATGTGCGTAGATCCTCTTCCCATGCGCTCTTCAGTCTAAACAGCCAAGACCGTACGTTTTTCCAGGTCCACGTGGACTCGTGCGACTACCTCATCGATTCGGACTTTTCCCTACGCGCCGAGTCTCGATACGAGCCACGTTATGTCGAGGACACGGAGACGTGGGACACGGTCAAGTGCTTACCGTTCCTCGACTCGTCGAATTCCGGTCGGCTGAGCCGCATGGTTTGGCTCCCTGGGGAATTTTGGCGAGCGCTCAGCACTAAGCTTGACGGGGGCAACCGCTTTGGGGCCTATTGCCTCCTGAGGCACAAGTCCCGAGCGGCGGAGCGAGAAAGCAAAACCTGGACACAGCCAGAAACCCACTAAAGATGTCTACCGAACTACAAATACCGTCTACTTTGTGCTCTGTACCGGATCGCCGTGTTCTCAATAATCAAATTTCCCTGCAGTTCGCGATTTCGAAATTACCGTATACTACGGTCTGAAGCTGGGACAGGATTACCCGATGCGGACGGTGTCGGATTGCAAAGTACGTAATACAAACTCGAGAAAAAGGTAAAAATGAAAGGGATCCAAACGCGTGCAGGCCTCTTTTTGCAGGGTTTCGGAATTAGGGACGGGGGAATTAGACGAAAATGCGACAGATTGACTAACAGTACAAAAATTGCGACTTACTAACGACTAGAAGACATCAACAAAAAATCGGGTATCATCGATCGGATCGTCACAACGGCAGGTGAAGGGGGGTAAGACAAAAGATGAACGAGAGTGGAATGGTCTGTGTCGTGGCGAGAACGGGTAACGTACTGAAGACATGAATGAAACAAAGTAATAAGAAAATCTAAAAGGCCCAAAAAATTGAAGTAAAGACGTTAGATTGGATGGGTGGGGGAAGAAGGTTCGGCGTGACAAATATACGGTTAGTGAAGTAATCGAGTAGACCATTAACGCTGCTCGTGCGGGGGCCTAGACGGGGGAGTAAGGAGCATTTTAGGTGATGACATAGTGAAAGCGTAAAAATGAAGAATGAACGTGTGTTTGGGTGGATGGAGACCGTGCCTAGCTGGAAGAAGGGATGCTTTGGGTGGTCGAAGACTGAATGGGTGGAGGGTGGATGAATGAGGTGGGTTCAGGAACATCACACATCAGGAACTCCCCGCAGGTCCAATGTGTTGTTGGGTTTCGTCACAACGTTTCGCAATGCGCATTGCACCCTCAAGCGCCCGCTCGACGAGAGCTCTTGACGGCGACGTTGCGGGGGTCTGTTGAAGCAAATCTAGTGGGGAAGTGGAATGAGTATAACACCAACACCCTACGAACAGCTTGCTCACCTCTAAAAAGCAATACGTAACGCGGGACTCGTTGCGAGGGCATGATGACAATGTCTTGAATGCCGAGTGGCTTGCTCGCAGTCGAGGTGGCAACGGAAAGCACCGTTGATGAGGTAGACGATGGCGGCCGACTGGCCTTCTCTTTCTTCGGCTTTGGTTGCTTCGAATGGGTCTGGCTGCTGCTGCTTCCACCGCTGCCTGCCGTGTCACTCCGTTTGGGTGCTTTGTCCTTGTCGGCGTCCTTGTCTTTGGTCCCCGAACCGTACTTCCGGTAATACAAAGATGCCCGCATGCCAATCGCCATGCTTGAGCCACCGTTCGTGAGCTCTAGCATCACTTGACCGACGACGCTGCACCACGACACAAGAGCTACCTCCAATTCTTGTTCAACGTTGAGGAACGTGGCGCTCACTCCCCATGCTGAAGGATCTTCCTCCCAGAAACGAGAGAGGGCGGAAGATGCAGAGATCAGAGAGGGGAGATGGTTCATGAAGAGCGGGGGTACGTGTCCGGACGGGCTCGCCGACTGGAAAGGACGTCAGATGAGCTTGGACAGGACATTCCCGACAAAGAAACACATACCTCGGCTTCCCAAACGTTCAATAGATGACCGCGATAGCTCGTCTCTGTCCTCATGATCTCGCGGACGCACAACATAGCCCTCCTGGCCTTCATCCAGACGACCTCCTCATCCGACTCCTCTCCACCAGCGGCATTATCGTTGCCTTCAACATCCTCCATCTCGACATCTTCGTTGTCTTGGATATCAAACATCCGACTACCCGTCGATTGCCCTCTTGAAGTGCCCTCCAGCACGTCGAACTCGTCGATGCTCGAAGAGCGATCGCGCGAGGTGCGAGCCTTCCTCAGTTCGTCAATCTCCCTCAGGAATTCGCTGTCGTCTGCGATATGATTCACGGCAAGAGACCATCGTTGGGCTGAGCTTGACGAGGGACGGTGTGGAATCAGAGGTCTTAGAGGACGGGCGATATCCCCAAGTGATGCCCTGCCATCCAGTCGAGACTCGTATATGGACGTTGGCAGCATGTCGGCGGGAGCATAGTTGGGCGAGGAGGGCGAGGTGTACAGGCGTGTCGTAGGGGCTGCATCAAAATTGTCCATCTGTCGGTTTTCGTCGATTGAAGTGCGTTCAAGGGACGAGAGGTGATGCTTGACAGTCGAGTATCCCGGCTGAAGGTGCATGCCCCCTGCCGCAGGCGGCCTGAGCTGTACCTTGTTCCCCTCCTGGACGTAGTAGCCATACCGACCGGTATACGCCAAGGATGCCAATGGCGGCCGCTTAACGTGTGCTAATTAAAGGCACGCGTTGTCAGTTCGGAGGTTCAATATCAGGAAAACAAACACACCTGTATCTGCGACGGGTGGGGTGACAGTAACGGCAGGGGGCGATATTGGCCGAGAAGACGAATGAGGCGATAAAGGGGACAAAGAAATGGGACTCGCTTGAAGCGTAATCACGTTTGTGTGCGGATGGGGAGACTGAGACGCCACAACCGAAGCAGGGATTGCAGGCACAGGCGGTACATCTCCAATAGGCGTAAATCGCTCAATGGAAGGCTTGGATCTGCGTTTCCTCAGCTTCTCACCACCTTTTCCGCCAGCCGCCAAACTCGAGGCAGGTGTAGACGTGCTACCTGGCTGCAGCCAGGATCCTTTGCCGCTTGACATGAGTTTGACGGATTTGGATCTAGGAGGTCCGCTTGTGCCATTGTAGCCTAATGACACCGTAGGGATGGTTGGGGATTCGCTGAGGTGGGTGAAATCAGTTTCGGGGGAAGGGGGTGCTGTCTGGAAGGGAGATCCAAGTGTGGAGGGTAGAGCAGACGTCGATCTTGAGGCCGAGTCACAACGCCACGTTGAAGGGGGATACGGAGAGTGTTTGGGGGGTTTCGACGAGTTTGATGCGTGGTCACGAGAACGCGACTTGCCTGATGAACTGGTGGTTAAACCAAGACCGGCGAGTGCTCCCGCCAAGTTGCTGACAAAGGAGCCGCTCTGTAGCTGATCACCTCTGGCACCGGTTGTTGAAGCCACACGGTTGAAATCGGAAGGGTCGGCACGCAGCGCGTCTATCGATGGAACGTTGCCAACGCTCCCACCTCGTCTCTTCTGCAATTTCCGCCCTTCGCTTGGCTTACGATTCAGAGAAACGGGTAGCGTGGCTGTAGAGCCTGCCTTCTCTGAAGCATAGGTCGGGGGAAGCCTCAGCCCGCTGACAGGTGGCGTGGAATTGGGTGTAGGAGTCGCGCCGCGGCCAAAGAACGGTGAATCTGGCGTTGAAGGGGGATGCGATAGACTTCGAGGGGGTGTAAGTGGCGTTGAAGGTAATTTTCGTTCGTCAGTGAGGGGTAGGGGCGATTGCAAGGGTGACAGGACGGGGGGCGATGGCAGCTCCGGTAGGGGCTTGCTATTGGTGGGAGGTGAAACAATCACCGCGTCTTCATCGAAAAAAATCGATTCGCTAGAGCCAACCTGGTGTTTCTCGGGACGGAAAATGGTGGACCGACGTTTGGACAACAAGTTAGGGGTGGACGACTCCGCGCGGAGAACAGCGGCCGCCTCCAGAGACTCCCGTCTGTTTTTGTTTAGTAGCTTGGGCTCTACGATATGCGTCCCACCGCGTAGTCTGACCTCGGAGAGGACACTAAAGCTGATATTAGTGAAGGATTTCCGTAGCGATAGGGAACGCTTGAGTTTGTCTGCGACGGTGACAGGTGGGCCTTTGTTGGAACCCTTGCGTTTAATGCTCCCCCCACGCGTACGACTGCTCTTCCGACTGCTCCCACTGTTGTTGCGCCGGACGCGATCGCTCTTTCCCATGGTTGCGGACCTTCGTGGCACGTCAGGATGGGTTCTGGCGTGTTTACTCGTGCCTGGCTGAGAGACGCGTCCCGAATGTCGACCGCTGGAGCCGCCGTGGCCAACCTCAGAGACGGTATGAAGGTGTGCAAGGGCGGTAGTGCGGGGGGAGGAGTGACCGCAATCTGAGGTGGCAAGGTAGAGATCGTCGCCACAAGAAAACGTGCTGTGATGGTATGAAGACGCGGAGGTACCGTGACCTAAGTCCGAGTACGTCATCCGAACCATATTCAAATGCTCGTGAGTCGTGTCCGAGGTCGCGGGGGCGGGGAGTCCCTGTGAATGAGAAAAGGCGGTAGAGTCTGGTGAGAGAGGAGGCTGGTCGTGGAGAGTTACCGACTGGATGTCGGTGGGAGAAGAGAGATCACGAATAGGACCTGAAACCGAGGTTACTGGGTCCGGGATGGTACTGTGCAGGTCAGCTACAGGTACGTCCGAAGTCACAGGAAGAGGCGCCGGGTCCTCGCTTGGAGATAATGATCTCTTGAATTCGGGGACTCCTGTTCGACGAAGTTCTTTCCGTGAGAGCAGGCGTTGCAAAGCGACAGCGGGGTCGGGCGTATCAACGACATCCAGGCTTCCTGCGGCAGGCTTGATATGGTGGGTGGAAGACGCCCGTAGTGTCTCATTATCATGCAAGACCAGTGTTTCCGATTTCGGGTGTACCTCATGGCTGGTCTCCAGAGCGTTGCGTTGAGGGTCCGATGAGCAGGATGCGCTGCCATCTCGGTTACTTGGGATTACCGTTGAGGCCTGAGCTTTTCCTGCTTTCTTGCAAGACGTCCCAGAAACCGCTGGGGGCCGCAAGCGCCCATGTGATTCCGTATCTTCATTAGGAATATTAGAGGTCAAGTGGTGCGAAGAGGACGCGTCGGTGATGGTTTGAAGGAGTGAGCGACCGCGGGACAGCTTCGCAGCCGGCACGCTCGCTCCAGCAGCTGGGGAGGCACCCCTCTTTGAAATGGACGGAAAGCGTGACGAGATGGAACGAGTGCGAGGGGGTGAGGGGTGATCGGAAGTGGGCGGAGGTGACACGGCCAAAGGATCAGTTGCGTGCGGCGGGTTGGTGTTGGATGGCGTTGCTTTTTTGCTCCCTTTGGATGATACCCATCGCACAAGTTTCACGACTCCGCGAAACTCGAGTTTCCAAACATTGGGTCCATCTTCTGTCTTGGCTTTTTGTTTTCCTTTGGAAGGGGTGGCGACGGGGGGAGAGACGCCAAGGGACTCGTCCAACTCGAGTAAGGCCTGGGCAGGTAGGAAGGCGGGTTGTGGAGATTTTGACCTGAACTGGGTGGGTCGCGAGCTGCCATCGGGAGTGGTCAAAGCGGAGGAGGAAGGCTCTTCGTTAGGAGTTTGAGATGATGAGCCATATGAATGCGACGAGGACGAGCCAGTTGTTGATGAGTCGGCTCGAGCAAGGACCCTATACGGTGGACGGCGGTCTGCAGCAACCATCCGAATCAACAAAGAAGACGAAGAGTGTGCAGATGCGTCCCGTTATTAATTACAATGAACAGGACTGATTGGGAAGACGAGATGAGGGAGTGAGCGGAAAGTCTGATAAACGGACAAGGCGATTCTCAGGTTGGCCTGGGAGGGTGCCTATTGATACAAAACGGAAACAACGTCATCGACGGGCAGTCCTTCTTGATAGCCGGGCGCAGACAACTTACCCTGCCGTCGTGGTGGAGTTGATGTTAGGAAGGGAGCGATGGAAAGGTGACAAGGGGGATCGAAATATGGACTGCGATGGCGTCAAGGTGAAGCGGCGTCTACGGCGACTTGAGCTCATCGGTCCCACTTCTCCATCTATGGCAAAGTTCAGGGTCGCAAACATTCTACTCCTTGACGAGCGACTAGCCCTCGCCAACGCACTCGACGACGACCAACACAACTTCCTCAACGCTTCTTGGCATATTTACTGCAATTTTAGCTACAAGTAACCCCTTAGGGACGCCATCCACGCTTGTCTCTATACGCCTATTTTGGATTGCCGACGCCACGACTCAGTCGCCAGTGCCACATCTCGTGTCTCCAAGTATCGTCATTCTTCCACGGACTCGGAATTGCGTCGCGGTCGCGTCCCTCAGGTCAGGAAGATCCAGCCAGCATTACCAACACGTGTAGATTCCTTTCGCATCAGGTCGAGGCCTCCCCACGTTGTTTACAGATTCGGTCCAAAGCGGTCATAAATCCGTCGCAGCTCGAACGCGAAAAGACAATCGCCTAAAAGATATCAAGGTTGGAGCCGATGTCGCCAGCTATGACGCAAAGGTGAGACGCAGTACCCCCATCGAAAGCGAGCGACCCACGAGAAGCTCGAAAGCGCCCACCTTCGCATCCCACGCCATAAGCAGCAGTGACGCCTCCATTCTGTTGCTGCATGTTGCACAGCAAGCATTTAATTGAACAGTTTCATGGCGTTGTCTTGCCCATACATAACGTACGTCAAATGAAAAAACTGTTGCACAACCGACTCACTGAGCTGCTGACCCACTGCAAAGAATCCATCCAGCGCAAGGTTGAGGGTTCCCCACCGAGAATACGTCAAAACGCCATCATCAACGCTTCTATTCTTATCGCGGGTGCCTGGTTCATAAGCTCCAAAACGTTGTTGTGGGTCACAATCGCCTATCGGAGGATGTGTTGTGCCGTGCGACTCTGCCACATCTGCGGAAGCCTGTCACGGTCACAAATCACGTTCGAGGTTCTGTCACGTAGATAGACCGCAAAACCCAACCTGCGATCTCCGATATCTCCGGTGTTAGTCAATAATCAAATATTCTACTTTTCCACGTGCCTCCCAGTCGCGCAAGCCCCTCTCAGCTCCCTGTTCCCTAGTTTGAATGTACTCTGGCTCTGAACATAACGACCCTGCAACGATATAAGTACGTCTTCTCTCGTAAACCACGATTTCGTAACGGTTAACATGCCCTCCGCCCGCCCGCCAGTGGAAGACGCATCAACTGGCTCTGATTCCGATTACTCCAAGTAAGCACGCTCGTCTCATTCATGTAAGAAAAGCTCACTTATATCCCATTATTATATTTGTACTTTAGCTCTGTATGTCTCGCACCACATATCCTCGTTCCAACAGGTTGTTGACCACGCATCATCGTGCGGTGCAGTGGATATCATGGTTCCTCTCTTCCAAGGGCAACGAGTACTTTTGTGAAGTCGAAGAAGATTACATTCTTGATCGCTTCAACTTGACTGGGTTGAACACTGAAGTTCAGAATTATTCCCAAGCATTAGATCTCATCACGGACAGTCTTGGTGAGGATTGCCTTTCGTCATAATGGTCCACACTACGCCATTCCTTTGACATCTACGGCAGCTACTAATTGGTCTTTTCCTACGTTTTTGCAAGAATAGAGGAAGATCTAGAAGAAGAGATTCGCGGTACGGTGGAGATTTCCGCCAGGCTGCTCTACGGCCTTATCCACCAACGATGGATCGTCACCTCTCGAGGTCTTGCCAAAATGGTGAGATAGCACCAGCTAACACGGTCAAACTGGTGCTTACCGCCTGCACTGGACCACCTCCAGCTCGAGAAGTACAAAAAGGCGGACTTTGGCAGGTGTCCACGAGTGCTGTGCCACTCCCAACCACTCCTCCCATGCGGTCTCACCGACTTACCTTATGAAAAGCCTGTCAAACTGTACTGTCCTCGCTGCGAAGATCTATACTCTCCTAAATCATCAAGACACGGTTCTATTGATGGGGCTTACTTCGGATCCACCTTCCCCCACATGTTCCTTATGGTCTACCCACACATGATCCCATCTAAAGTCTCCCCAGAAACAGGTCCTTCTGCTGGCTCTGGCACGCTGGCCCCAGCGGTGCCATCAACGATTTCGCCCTCTGGTCCGCTGGCAAACGCGACACAAAGAAGGGGCGAAGACATACCAAAGCGGGACTCAGCTGTAGGTGCTGGTAATGTCAGCACCGCCGCCGCCGCCGCAAAGGCGGAGCGGTACATGCCAAAGATATTCGGCTTCAAGATCCATGAAATTGCAAAGTGGCAGCGTTGGCAAGGTGCAGTGCGGGACCGGTAAGTTACCGCTGTTTCAAAGTGCCACCTGCCTCCACCCTCCCGAATGTATACTGACCCTCCTTTTGCTTGGACTCTTGTCGACCAGGCAAATCACCCGTTTAGAAGCAATTGAATGACAGGTTAGAGGGCGCCCTTCTTGTTTCGTTATGTTTCATGTCCTTCCCCGTAGATACATTGTGGATAATTACCATCCTAGCTTTTGTTCACTCAGAGGGTGGTACCAAGCTCAAGCTAGAAGGCATTCGCACCACCTGTAGCGCTTCCATCGTTTTGGGACGCCTCTAGTTGTTGATTTCTCGCCTACCACACGAACATTAATTACGAAGCATTGAACCCACCCCCGCACAGATTGGCGGGCTCATTGTATCTGCGTATTGCTTCTCGCCATTGTATTCGCCCCCCGCCGGGATTTCTACATCTCCGGCCCTATGCACTTGGTCGAGTCCGCCACGATATCCATGTCCCACCGCCTATTTCGTCATCGCTACGGCGGGCATATGGCCAAAACCAGGGCTTTCATACGCCTTGAACGTTACACGTGACTCAGCTCCAACTATCAATTTCACCTATTTGAATCACTAGTCCAGGCATGGATGCCGTATCTCTATACTTGGAAATGGGCTCTTCTCTCGGCATGTGCATTCCCCATTCATAGTCACCTAAAATGGAAGCCGCACGGCGGCCCGGCATTTCAAATCCTTCCCAAAGAACCAATGAGCCTCAATTCATCGTCCCTTGCCCGTTGGACGACGCCACCGGTGCCACGGAAGATGTGAGAGCCGTACGACGGTCTGGCTCCGACCTCTCGAACCACGTCAAGACATCTGATCTACGAAACCTTGTGGATGCCTCGCGCTTTCACAAGGGACGGCTCGGACACGGCTTTCCCACTCGCGGTGAATTCAAGTCCTACCTACTGATGGAGATATCAGCGATCCCCTGCATAGGGATAAAATGGCGTCGAGCAACCAGACCAAAGACCTCACCAGCACTCCCCAGCCAGTCTCTCGCCTCCGAGTCGAACAGCCCCACAGAAACAAAAAGACATCATGCGCGCTTCCTTCTTCGCTCTTGTTTTGGCCTCCGTCGCCTCTGTTTCCGCTGCTGTCGCCGAGCCCCGCGGTCTCTCTGACTTCCCCAGTACGTCCCATTAACCTCGTCCAAGATGGCTAGTACTGACTCATCGCCCGCGTCGCCGCGCATGACAGAGTGCGCCGTTCCCTGCCTCTTGCACGCCCCCCGTGGCCACTGCAGCATGACCGACTTCCACTGCCTCTGCCACAACCAGCAGGTGAGATCTCTTCGTCCGTCCCGCCGCCCGATCAAGTGCTCACGAATGTGCCGCATTAGTTCATCCAGTCTGCCACCAGCTGCGCGATGAAGAGCTGCCACGGCGATGACATCCGCAAGGCCAAGGAGGCCCAGGCTAAGACCTGCAGGGGCCAGGTGCGTATCACAACATCCAAATTATCATCACCATTGGCTAATGGTGCATTTGATAGTAAATGGCTCACAAGGGACTGTTGAAAACGGGGGTGGACTTGTACCAACCGCTCCAACTCATTCATTCTCTGAGCGGGATTGGAAATAAGAGGCCCTTTCACACCATCAATTCGTTCAAAGTACTTTCGTTCGTTCTGAAAATAGATCGTTGTTGTTTGTGATTGGCAAACGGATCGTGGGTGCGTGGGTGCTTAGGCCTGGTCGTGTTCTTTCTGGATGTCGTGGATGATGAGGACGGCTGTCGGAGTTGTCGACCTCGAAAATGGTGAGATGGTTGTTTGGCTCATAACCGACGCGCTGTAGGAGTAAGGAACTTCAACTCGGTTGCGGTTCAAGTAGCAAGTCAAGGGGGTGTCGCGACACCGCGGGAGGCACACCGGGAGAGCATAGTTGAAGTGCAACACAAGCTGGGACGTCAAGATTCAATTTCAACAGGCCTCATATTGACAAGACGAATCTCATTGACGGGTGAGAGAAGCCAAATGTACCAAAAAGCGAAGAAGGTGGACTAAGAGGACGAAGTGATGCAAGGACAGAACAGAAAGCGACCGGCGTATGCAGCTCCAAGTTCCCAAGAGAAATAATCACATGATGAAGTACA
>WSTW01000245.1:0-27020 GCA_019632305.1 Tulasnella sp. 403 | reverse complement strand
AGGTCTAGTAAGACCTTTGATGGGGGCATCGTTAAACGTCCAAATGGACTGATCCGCGCGTCAGCGCGCCCTCCGGCGGATTTTCCGTCGAATATAGGTGGTTTTCGAGGCCTCCAGAGCCCACCCGGACGTGCCGTCGTGCGAGGTTTGAAGTACACCGATCCTCCCGCCGCGACCCTTGCTGTCCCCAGGCCCCGCCAATCACCGTCCACCCCTTCGACACCCCGCGTCGTCGCTGCCGTTGTCGTCTTTGACAGCAGCGACGATTTTTTTCTTTACCACTCCGACTTCGTGCTTCTAGCTACCTGTCCCCCTGCCCCATCTCTTTCTGTCTGTCTATCTGTACATCTTCAGGTCCATGGGATTGCGTCACCATCGGCGATGTTGCCGACAAGTCCCCCCTCTATCTCAACAACCACCCCACCATTCGGCACAGGGTTTTCGACGACAGAGGGAGTGAGTTAAGTGGAATGAACTACACTAAGTGAGTAACGTTGATCTATATGCAGGGGGAGTCAAACTTACATGGAATTCCAGTATTTTGCAAATCGTCAGCTCAGATCAAATGACGAACCTACGACGACACTATGGATCGATAGGGTAGGTAAATCCTTTTCGAATGATGCTACGACATCGCTGACCCGACCAAAGCTGGGGGAGCTATGGCCATTCTGGTGAAAAAATGGCCTCTCCCCCAGATTAGCCATTCCCCTTGCCCCAAAAGGTGACGACGGGCCATTTATGGTGTCTGGGGCGAGCGGAAATACAGTCTAGCTGGGTGGGGAGGGCCCAGAGGCGTTTAGGGGGTGCATGGGCTAGGGATGTCCTTGTCTGGGATTTCCCCTCCTCTCCCCCATCCCAACCTTGGCCACTATTTCTCACTTATACAGTGAGTTACCTTACACATGTCTGCAGTAAGGCGTTACTGATAACTATTTTTCCGATTTTTCTAGGTCCTGATCTGTGTTAATTTGCCCTTCCCCCCAGTGCAGCCACTTTCTGGCCCCACCCCTCCTAGCCAATTATAAAATGTAATAAATTATGTAGATTAAATACATGAGTGTTACAATGTGCTAGAGAGTGCCCAAGTGAGTGAAATACATCAATGAAAAATTCTACCTCCAAAGAAGATGGAATATCTGCCCCAGTTCAACATGTTGACTATGCAAGAGCCACAAACCCATGGATGAGGACACAAAAAGCTGCCAGAGTGCCACCACCCACAGATGAGATCATGGAGATGGCTATGATGATGATAGGGGAACCAGATGTACTCAACATGCAAATGGCAAGGTTGTTCACTTCAAGGCTTAACTGGTAGCCCAGAGATTCTTACAGATCCCAGATGTTGATTCCTAGAAGACCTACATACACTCTGACACTACAATTGGACTCACACTGAGCAGTTCTAGCATTAGTAGCAACCCACAATCTCAAACTCACTCAGGTGGACATGAAGTTGACTTACTTGAATCAGATTCTCCAGGAGGAGATTGATATGTGTCAGTTGGAGGGATTTGAAGACAGTACATCAAAAGTCCTACAGCTGAGGTGAACAATTCACAGGCTGAAGCAAAGTGGCTATGGGTGAAACTAAATGTTTTATGTAGACATCATGTCACAGAAGGACTAAGTATCTCTGGCAACATCTGCACAATGGCATGTGAGTTCATCTTCAAGTGCTGAGGCAACTTTGTGGAGGAGGTTATGTGTTGCTTTGATAGTATTGATGTGAAGGTGTGGGAGGATATCAACAATGAAGAGGAAGAAGTTGGTGGCTTGGCAGAAGACAGCAGTGTGGAGGGTGCAGGGATCCAGAGTGGCATATATAGAGTGCAAGCATGTAGAGTGCAGAGAGCAGATGGAGTCTGAGTGAGGTAATGGTAGTTGATGTAAGACAAGGTGAGAGGAAGACAAGGAAAGTGAGGAAGGTGACAAGAGGGGATGAGGGAATACAGGTGAGATACAAGTTGCTAGATGGGGAACACATGATGCTACTAGGTTACTACTTATACTACTCTAGTGGAGCACATGTTGTACATTGGTGACACATAACAGTGGAGGTTGGAGTAGGGGCTAAGTGGGGTGTGGAGTGCTCCCTTGGGGTATGGAGGGCAGTGGAGTATGCTGGTGGGGCATGGAGCACCTTGATGTAACTCTTCATCATTTGAGTGTTAGTGATGTTTGGGTGGAGAGAGGTGATGTTGCAAGTCCATCAAGCTGGGGAGGGCATAGAACAAAGAACATGGGAACTGTTAAGTTGCAGAGGAATTGTGGAAGAGTCTACTTAGGTGTCTACTAGGGTAGTATTAAGGACAGCACTTGCCTTAGTCTTGCCCTTTGAATGTGGTCATGACACATCATGTCACAACTTCATGCAAAAGGCAAAGCTAGAGCCAACACCACAAGTCTAGGTCCCCATTCCCATGTAGATCCCCATGTTCCCAACACTCTTAAGCAGCTACAAATAATGCCACATGCAGCCTCTAGGCTTAAGATACTTGTCACAACACTAGGGTTTCAAGGGCTCCACATGAGACTTGTGGCTTGATAGTGTCACTTCTGCTAAGGCTAAGCACCTTGGATGTGTTGGTCTAGAGAGTTGTGAGAACATAGAGTTCAAGAGACTTGGCAAGGGTGACAAGTACAAGGTGATGAGCACTTGTCAAGTAGTCTAGGGACTTTGAACTATGACATAGTAGGCAAGTGCACCAGGATGATGAGAGTGGACTAGTTGTCCAGCTAGCAATGATATTGTAAGGGAGAGTAAGGGAGTACACTGTGAAACCTCCTTCAGAGGAATTTCCTCCCAAAAAAATAGTGGCAATACCTCTTGAATTCCACTGTTTTGTAGATGAGGGTAAAAGCAGGGATCAGTGGACTTTTCAAGGGTATTCTGCTGACCAAGTGACCAAATTCCACTGATTTCTTAGTTTTGCTGTACAGGAAATTCTGCTAAATTTTGAGCAATTCCCTCTGATTTCATCTGGGGTGATTCCTCTGATTTACAAGTAGTTTCCTCAGATTTATTTGAGGATACTCTGCTTATTTGCAGGAGATTGTCTCCAGACTTGTTCCCTTTCTATTCCCCTGATATCTTCCACCAAAACTCCTCTGAGATCTAGGGGGACCATTGTTTATATACTTGATATGATGTTGGGGAACATTGGAGGAAATAAGACTTAGAGAAGAAAAAAACAGCCAAGTTCTGTGATACATTACAAGTGTTGAATGTCTAATCCCTCATTTAGATGTCTTGGATCTCCTCATCTCTGCTATTATGACCTTCAGTACTTGGTCCTACATGGCTGGGCTGGTAGTCCTTGGACTTGCCCTTTCTGTATCCAGCAGACTTGATGGCACCCAACTCTCCAGAATTGGTGGTGGTGGTGGGCTTTCATTGTGCTAGTTTGGCAGCATATTTACATTGTTCTGTCATCCATCTTTGTACTATTTTTTCCATTGCCCAGTTGTCTTTGTACCTTGTCATAAAAGGATATACTTTGTTTACCTGAACAATCACCACTTACAGTTAGGATGGGTTTGCAAAGATATTGTTACACTAACTATATTGAAGGTATTGGCAAGTGCCTGGACTGATACCTGCTTGAACAGCATTTCTTGGGCAATCCTAAATGGAATTGCCAACTTGGGAACCTGGTGCTTTGGATGACAAATTGGCACATGATATTGAGGAAGAAGTGAAAAATTCACCTGCAATGCAAGGTACAAGACCTTGTTATTTTTGAGGCCCATAGCATCCTGTAGGTTGAAGTCATTTCAGTTCTTATTACCTTGTGGATGGGGGATGCATGTAGCATTTGGATTGGGGGTGCTTGACAGGTTCAATTTCTTGGTAGTATTTGACTTGAACACATGGATGTTTGGATTCAGTGTCAACTCCTCGACTGTAAGGTACAAAAGTCAATAAACTATTCCCTTTCATCAGAAACACATACCTTGGCATTGCAAATCTTCAATCTCTTGCTCACAGATGGTGAGACTCTGCCTGAGAAGGTTGTTGTCAGCTTTGAGTGAGTCATTTGCCACTTCAAGTGCCATAACTTGGGTCAGTAAGCTGGACCCAGTACAGTGTTGCTCCAAGTCCATGCTGTCAACATCAGTTGGTGCAGGGGCAGCTTTATCCACTAGATTAGTTGGTACATGTCTGTCAGACTGTTGGTTGCCCAGAACACTTGTCAGAGGATGAGGGATGGGCCTATGGCTGTTTCCTCCCTGTGGACGATATGGTTGTATACCACTGAGCAGGATGATAGGATCCAAGTGGAGGTTGTTGCCAGGAGAAGTTGCACCTGTTGTAAATCAGCCCGAGTAGATGGTAGTTAGTACACAAAATTTAAACTTTATCTTGGAGACATACTGGTATTGGTGCATGTTATAAAGTGAGGGAGTGGTCTTGACCCATGAGCTAGAACCTGGCTTGCTATGGTAGGCCCAAGTATGGCTGGCATTGATGTGCTCTGCTCAGTGGGTCCCTGAGGAGCTGTAACTGCTAGCTGCTCCAGGTCTGTGTTAGTAGAATCTTGAAGGATTGTCAAGATGCTGGTGTTGTTGGTGGGGGGTGGGTTGGATGTCAGTCCATTTGCAGATTGTGGGCCACTGCCCTTCTCAGAGTGAATGCCCTACATGGTGTCTTGGAATAGTAAGTGTTAGTGATGTGCATACATGAGGGTACACTCAACTCACTTGCATCATTGTCAGGGTGAGCCAAACTTTGCAATCTAGCAGAAGTTGCTTTTTTTGTAACACCAGCCCTCACCTTCTTTTGAACTGAGCATTTGCCATTTGACTGGTGAGTGTTGGTGGACTTGATGGTTAAGACATTTTCTTTTGCAGTGCAACAGGTGTACCTGGCAATGGAGACAAGAGGGAATCAGATAGTGGCAAAATAAGGAGTATGCCCATCCTTTATATCCTTGGGGAGCTGCAGATGTTAGTGCAGTGAAAGGTGGGGTTGAACAAATTTTTGGTATGTTGGAGGGTGGCAAAAAAGTTGGTAGGGCATTATTGGCATTCAGGCTGGCATTCAGAGATCAAGAGGAGGTGTTGAAGTGCCAAGATGGTGAGCATGAGATGGTGGAGGGAGATGTCAGGCAAGAATCCAATTGGTGGTTAGTTGAGGTCACCATGGGCAAGTTGATGTTCAAAAGTCCGACTTCACCCTCATGCCCCTGCTCTCCACCAACTTTGCAACTCTGAGTTGCCCACCCACCTGCCACCCACCACAGCAACTACTCCCAGATAATGCACAATCTTTTAAACAAATCCATTGTCCTCATGCTCTGCCTCCCCTCCTCCTCATTGACCATCAACCTTATCTATGCATGTCAACCCAGATCCAACAACCAATGTAGCTGGTGTCACCAAAGATGC
Source organism: Tulasnella sp. 403 (assembly GCA_019632305.1). Taxonomy (NCBI): domain Eukaryota; kingdom Fungi; phylum Basidiomycota; class Agaricomycetes; order Cantharellales; family Tulasnellaceae; genus Tulasnella; species Tulasnella sp. 403. The sequence continues at coordinate 21,626 of WSTW01000245.1, read as the reverse complement.
TGAAGATTGGCTACTCTCATCATCTGTCAGCACTCTCCCTGAGGTCTCAGCTGGGGTGATATGTGAATATTGCAAGGCTCTGGGTACAACACTTTCATTTTCAACTGGCACACTAACCCCTCAGCTATTGCTTTGTAGATAACTACGGATTCTTCATCCATGACTTAGAAGCACTCCTGGAAGCTCCTTGCATCTGGACAGATGCTGATGGACCTCCACCAAAATGTGTATATTGTTGTGATCTTGCTACTTGCCCCCTTGTCCTTTGTTATGGCCATGGGATCTGCCTAGTTCACCTCACATTTATTGTCCCCCTTCTTGCTCAACTTCAAGCCCAACTTCAAGGTGTCCAAGGAAACCCTCAAGCTCAACCTGGATTGTCCAACTACACCCACCCACCAACTCTGGGTCTTGCTTGACATCCTCCCCCTATGCATCAGATGGTATCAGTCCATCTTGCCCCAGAACTTGTCACCCAAGGGCAGCCACCAGTCTCACATGTGGCTCCCAATCTCCTAACTAATGGGTTGCACTGTACCACTGCTACTATACTACCTGCACGTCCAACACCATACCCTCATCCTGCTTCTTATATTTGGTTCCAACTACTAAACTCACCTACTGAACATGCAGTAAGCCAAAGGAAGAGTAGAGGATCACATGCTACAATAGGCTCTCAGGCAACATCTGTTGATGATACAGCAGGTATTGCTGGTCCCAGTGCACCATACATCACCATTTGCACTCAGGCTGACTGTCAAGCCCCAGTATCACCCTCTGTTTCTTATGTGGATAATGAGAAATTGCCAAACCCAGGGGTAGTCACCAATCCCCAAGCTTAAAGTTGTACTGGTGTTATAATCAGACAAAGCACCCCTTGCAAGCAAGCCAAGTTGCTTCAAGTTCCCTGGTGAGACTTTCATTTTCTATAATGGAATACAGGCTCATTTCTTATCCTAGGTCATTATCCAAATTCCAAGACTGTTCCTCACTCAGAATGCAACTTTACGCCTGTCTGTGCTGCAGTATTCCAACACCCACCTTTATACTCACCCACAGAATCTGAAGAGTCTATTGTCTTCAGTCATTATCAAGCCTCGGCCTCCCAGTCTACCTCAGGTCATGTGTCAGGTGCTGTGGGGGAAAAGGCTCAAATCACCAATGAGAGGTGTGTACACATTACTTAATATCATAGTAATCCTAAGTTCTATCAATGACAAGCTCAAAATCAGACTCCCCACTAAAAACTAGATTCGAGTGAAGGTTTGCTGAGCAGCTGGCTTTAATGGGAATCATGAAGGACACATATTGGGCTCAGCAGGAAGGTGTGGTGGTCATGTCAAATGTGGAGAATGAGATTACAATGGCCACAGAGTAGCTTTAACCTTCTTCTTTGCCCAATACATTGGTCTGTACAGAAGCTCAGACATGTGTGTTTCAAGAATTGCAACTCTTGATCCTACCTGTAGTCACAGCACCACAGTGCAACTGTGAGAACTATCTCTTATCCCATCTTTCAACCTACTATCCCCACTACAAAAGACATCCAGCACCAGCCATAATGAAGTTCACCACTCTTCCCCTACTATACTTGTCTGAGACCCTCAAGGATGGCTAAGAAAGGGGGTGAACAGGACAGTGAGATGAGCCTCTGTGGTTGCTGTAAAGAACTTCACCCCAAGTCAATGACATATTGACATGAGCATGACCTGGCTTCACCACACAGAAAGAGAAGGAAGAAGTGTAGTAACATCCAGGATACTGTTGGTGATGACAGTATCCCTCCTCTTGCTCTGATTCCTGGATATGGCCAGGTAAGTTGATCACACATCTGATGGTATTTTACCCCTTGCTGATGAATATTGCTTCACAGCCCTCTCCTCAATTACCTGGCACTCTACAATCCCTCCATCACTCCAATATCCTTTTATCATCACATGGAGCACTACAGAGTCCCAGTCCCAACATCATTGTGACCAACAATCATACTCACCTCCCAGTCAAGGATGAAATTGTGCCAGCAGATCCCCATCCCTTGGGTGATTCTGAGGCCATCAACACCATTGATATAGGAGGTGGCAATGCCCTGTCTGACTCCAAGACCAACACAAGTGATGGCTCATCTACAAAGTCCAACTTGGAGTCATTAAGTGCTAGCACATCTGAGTCCAAAAATTTGGATGGTGGTGATGATGGTGATGATGCCAGCCACATGGCCACACTTCTGATTGATGCTGAGCTTGGAAATGTGATTGCCACTCTTGAAATTGGATATTCAGCCACTCTTGATGAGGCTGTTCATCTTAACACTGCTCGAAGAGGTATGCATAATATCTCTAGTTATTTGGACATGGGCTAGTGCTGATTCTCATTTTCTAGTTTGTAAATCTGGCCTGTCTGTTGAGTCTGCCACCTTCAACACTATGAAAGCATTTTATCTCCATCTGGAGATGAACCTTGGCTCTAATGTGTTCAAGAAGCTCCACATCACCTTCTGCACTCTCCCATTCCCTTTGCTCAAAGTCATACAGCCCAAGATCTATCACCTTTTAGGCTTGGAGACTGTGAACATTGACTGCTGCTGCAACTCCTGCATATGCTATACTGGCAGTTACACTGACCTCTCAAAATGCCTGATCTGTAACACACCCAGGGCAACCTCAAATGGCAAAGCAGCAAGTGAATTTATCTATGTGAAGCTCATTCCACAGCTACAAGCACTTTATGCCCCCCAAGAGTCTGCCCACCACATGTGATACCATCATGATCAAACCACTAAGAGTTCTAGTACTTCCCCCACACCCAACAATGGCTGTATTAACAATATCTACAACTCACAGCTCTATCTCAATCTATGTGACTCTTGGGTCTCTGTTGGTGACAAGCAGTTTCTACACAAGTTCTTTTCAGATCCCTGGGATGTCCTTCTCCTTGACATTACAGATGGCTTCTAAATATTCAAGCATGGCAAGCATATAGCCTGGCCAATCACTCTTGTCAATGGAAACCTTGACCCAGCAACTCACCACTACCACATTGCAAATGTCATCATCATCAGTCTTATCCCTGGGCCCAACATGCTCAAGGATTTTGACTTGTTCCTTTCCATTTTCATTGATGAGCTGGAGACATTGGCAGTTGGAGTACAGTCATATGATGCTGTGGACAATGCTATGTTTATGCTTTATGTGTATATGCCATTTGGACTTGGTGATATGCCAGCAGTCTCCAAAGCCTTCATGAACATGAAGGGGCACGACAGGAAGCTCCCATGTAGAATCTACAAAATTCCCACTGTCTGCAACACCCTTGTTTGTAATTCCATCTACTACATCCCCCTCCATTGACCCCCTGGCACCAATTATGAGCCTTTATCTTTTGGCCCTAGCAACCTATCTCTTCACACACACCAATTGTACATTGAAGAAGCACACCATGTCGACCTTGCTCCAAATCCAACAGAAAAAGATCGCTGTGCAACAGCATGTGGCATCAAAGAGACCCCTGCAACTTCCTGCATTCCTGATGTTTGGTTTCTGGACTCTTTCCCATTTGACCTCATGCACCTCATATCAAACAGCCTCAAGAACTATCTCAAGATTTTCACTGGTGATTTCAAGGACCTCAACACTAGCTGGGAGGATTATATTACCCCACAACCTGTTTGAAAGGAGATCACCACAGCCACCTCCAGTGCAAACTTGACTATCTTAGCTGCATTTGGACACAAAATCCCTGATATGTCCAAGCATCTTGCATAGCTTACCTGTGAATCACTACTGGTTTGGTCAACCTGCTATGCCCCCATTCTCTTATGGAATTGCTTCAAAAAGCAACTCTACTACAATCATTTCATGCGCTTTATTTCCATTATTGAACAGTGCATGGCCCTGTCATCAACAAGCAGTGAATGGGCCTCCCTCCATGCTGACATTATAACTTGGTATGAAGAGTACAAGAAGTAAGTGGGGATCCTTGAGTACAAGTCCTTTGTGCATGATTGATGGTTGATTTTTGCTCAATAGGCTGTTCTATCAATACAATGCAGAGTGGCTGCCTTTCTACCTCCTTACATTCCATGCCTGGCTCCATGTTGTTGACCAGATTGAACAGTCAGGCCCACTTTAGAGTTTATGGTGCTGGATCATGGAGCACCTCTGCAGAAAGCTCGCTTGTGCAGTGTTATTATGAAAGCATCCATATAGCTCACTCAATTGTCACATCCTGGAGATGCAGTCCCTGAAGGCAATTGTAATATGGTTTGACCTGCAACAAAAACTTTCCAACTATGCCTACACACCCTGCAATGACCACTCTGTGCCTGGATGTAAGTCACTTATTCTACATCTTGTTCCTTATTGCCGCTGACTGTTGTTGCTATGATAGACAATGCACTCTGCATTCAACCTAACAAGACCCTTGTTCTTGACAACAGCAATCCAGTAGTTTAGGGTATTTGTCAATATATTGCCACCTTTATTGAGAGAAAAATATCAACTCACCCATAATGAGGTGCTTCATTTCATTCCAAAGGAGGTCATCCAGTGGGGGAAGTTGCATCTTGCTATGAAAGGGGACCTTATCTGGTCAACCATTGTCTCACAGAACCCAGATGCTGGCTATTGCAATATGAGTTTTATCCAGGTATGTGTGCTACACATTCTGACCAAATGCTCAAAGTTGCCAGCTGATGCTCTTGTCAATATGAGAATGATGTAGATGTTCATCAGCATCAATGCAATGCCCCACCAAAGATCAAAGTTTGAGTATTTTATGGCCAAGTCCAACAATTTATCTCCTGTATGCTGCCAGCACACAAAAAACTCAAGTCTGAAAACAGTGTACACCTCCTCCTTGCTAACATTACATGTACAGTGGGCACTTTTGACTATTCATATGGTCTATATGAATATCAGAACCTACAGCATGCACAGATAATCAATGCCTCTCATATCTATTACCTTGTTGGTTGGATTCTTGATTATAGTAAATGGGTTATTATGATGCAAGGGGCAATGGGTTCACATGAAAGGTACTCTTCTAACTACAACAATGATGACATTGTTGAGTAGATTGTATCCCCTCTTTCAATTGATTATGAAATCTTAGCTCAGCACACATTTCTTGCATTGTGGCATGATCTCCAAAGTCTGTCGGATTTGCAATGTGTGTCAACACTACTGAGTAGCCCTAAAATTAATCCAAGTCTCTATATTTCCCCCAAAGTTCTACTACCTGGCTAAGAGGAAAAACTGGGGAATACTCAAACTGATGAGTCTAGGAGGTTGGTCAGGACCAAGTATGCTAACTTAGTTACAACATCAGGACAACAGTGGTCAAGGAGACCAGGGCAAAGAGGGAGGAGTATGCTGATGAGGCAGGACTAGGAATGGTCAAAGAGGTGTGACCAGAAGGCAAAGGGACTAGAGGGACAAGGAACAAGTGAAAGACAAGAGATGTCAAGGATGATATAAGTTGCTAGATGGGGAACTGCTACTACTAGAGACTAAAGACTATATACTATAGTAAGACTATACCAAGCAGTTCTCCATCCTGTAGTTCATTGCAGCTATGGGCCCATATAGGCTATGTGGAAGTGATGTATTATTGGGGGTGGCAGTGGTGGGTGCTGCCCAATGCTATGTGTCTGTGGGAGAGGTTAGGTGACTATGCACCATTGTTGGTACAATGGGGAGCTGTGGTGATGTTGGACAAGAGCTTGGCTATGTGTACTGTGGAGGTGGCTGAACAGCTATGTAATAGCTGTGATATGCTGAGATGCTGTGGACATAGACTTGGTATGGAGTTGGCTATGCTGAATGGTGAGTGTTGATACAATAAGGGGTCTAATACTGTCATGGGATAGTAGATGTTTGAGCACTATGTGCATGCATGGAGTTGTAGACAAGATGTGAGGGAACTGTGGGATGTTCTACTGGGTGTCTGGGAGTAGCACTGCATGCTACATAAGGTATTGGGATTTGTGTATAAGGGTAGGAGGGACTGTGGGACATTCTACTAAGTGGCATTCTTAGTGAAGTTGTGACAACACTAGAGTACTGCATGAAACTAAAAGTTAGAAACACTGGTTAATAAACAGGTGTTAATAACTGGTTTTTAACATGGGTGCTTGAGATAGCTCTTATTCACCAGGTTGATAACTTGTAATGATATAATCAACTACATTGGTCCCTGTATCCCCCCTCTCCCCCTTCAGTGCTGACACATTAATATTCAGCTATACTCCAATGCCCCAAAAGTCAGCCAGCCGACAAATTTCCCCTTATGGCCCATTGAGCCAGCATTCATCTTCATCTCTGCCACCACCATACTCACAATGTTGACATACCCCTGCTATGCAGAGCTCGACTACCTCCTTCATCTCTTGCAGCACCTTCCATCTTAAATCCTAATGGGAGCATCAAGAAAACAAACTTAGTTCTTACTTATACTGGGACTGATGACTACTAATATAGAATTACTAATAAAATGTCTTCAGTGTTAGAAACAAACATTATTAACACCTCTGTTTATAACCTAAGTATTTATAACTAGTGAATAAGTCTTGGGGACTTTCTCATAGTACCTTATAAGACACTACACCAGTAGTGCAAAGGAGTGCTAGGCAGAGTTCACTTGCACTAAAAGCCATGTATGTAGATGTGGTAGGCAGAACCATATATTGACATACAGCCACACCTGTAGTATACACAGTAAGGTCCTGTGTGGGTGATAATCACCTGGCCCCCTTAGTGAGAACTACCATAAGATGAGTCACATCACCTGGTTCCATGATGATGACCCTGCATGGTGACTCCCAGTGATTATCACCTCAATTTTGCATGTATCACCATGCTTGCCAGACTTGTCTGGCAAGGTGATGACCACCCAGGAAACCTAGTCACTCTTACCATGGGGACTCACCACATACCAGGGTGATTTTGACTTAGAAACTTAGTTATTATCACTCATGAATATAGGTCAAGATCAACATGTATTGGGTGGATTATATTCAAGAAACAGCACATTGGTTGAGCAATCACCAGACAAATTTGAGATGTGTTGATAGGGCAATGTCAACATCAAGTAGAGGGACTGAGAAAGAAGGAATGATTGTTCATTATGCCGGGTATATGTACCTATGTGGAGAGCTGCAAGTGCTGGCAGAACTGCTTGTGTCCATGAACACAGAGCCATTGTCACCACTGTCACCACCATTGCCATCCTCATTGCTTATGCTGCAGGCACTGTTCTTGCTGCTAAAAGAAAGGTCCTCATTTGTCAGGTTTACAGCCCTGCATTTGGTTGCCTTTCCCTTAAGCCACTTGTGCTTATTGTTGAGAGCTTGGCAAAATTTCTTCAACTCATGTTTCTAGTCTACAAGATCATCAATACAGGCTATGAAAACACATGTAGAATAATAAGTATTCATGGCTAGTAAGACTCTAGATCACAAAAATTACATATACATCACCTTGAGTGGACTCAAACTTTGTTTGAAGGTTTTGAAGATCAGCTTCATGGGTGGCAGCTTCCTGTATGGCAGCTTGCTTCATGGCCCTCTTCTGAGCCACCATCAAAGTCTTGCCAGAAGGCTGAGTGGTGGAGGTTATACAGGGACACTTCTGCCCAACACCAGAGCTAGTAGAGGTGTTGTTTTGCTTGTTAGACATGAACTGGAATGTGAATGAAAAGGATCCAAGTGTGGAATGAAATAGAGGTTGAAATGAGAAAAGGGGGATAGGATGTTGTCCTGATGCTGCCTGCTGTACAATAAAAAACCCTGGCCTATTGTCAGCATCTTCCTCACTGTTGCTACTGCTAGTATCTTCTGAATCCCCATCCCTTTCAACATCACCTATAACATATCCTTCAAATGAATGGGAAGCAGGAATGGATAAGGGAATGGCACCTTCATTCCAGTGATGGATGTGTCTGGGCTGTCCAAAATGCCTGTTGCTCACCCCAGAATAGGAATGGCCAGTCTGCATTGCATTGCTGCTGCCATCTTGAATTGGACTAGGGTGACACCAGGGCAAACCTTCATGGGGCTCCATCATGAAAATAACCTGGGTTATGGTCAGCAAGAAACACAAGGCATAGACAACACATGAATTGCTTACAGGTTTGTTGTTTACCATGGTGGTTGCTGAACTTAGAGGGTTGGTTTAGAGTCAATGGCTGGTGGTGGGGAGTTGAGCAACACAAAATGAAAGGAAGATTGAATGGCATGTGTGGCACTGATAAGAGGTAGTGGAATTAGAGTTGTGATTAGTAGTGGTGTGGAGGAGGACATAATGAATAGTCCAAGTTTGAACAATCACATGTGAGCTGTCAGGGGGCCAATTCACATGTTGTGTTGATTCTGTGCTTCTTAGACTGTTACATCCACTCTCCCAGGTTAAAAGCCAATAATGACAAGCCTTATGGACACCCACCATATGCAATCATGGCAATCAAGAATTGAGCTGGATCCCCCCCCATGTATACTGATGGTGAGTTTTGTACATCTTGATTGGAAATGCTGCTGATGACAGTAACCATCTTAGCAGTCAACAAGGACAGCCCTGACCCTCCTGATACCATCACACCTGCACCACTTACACTATCTGCACCACATCATCATGCTCTGATCATCATTATTGGTGACTATCTGCTCCTGTGTGTCTTTTGCAACAAGAAACTGGCACTGGGAGTTCTCCTCCAGAACAACTCCACCATCTACAGTAAGCACCTTTGGGAAGAACTCTACAAGGCCCTCCTTGAGTAGTAGGATGCTACAACTTGAGCTCAGGAGCTTCTCACCAGTCTGACATCACCTACACCACCTGCATGACTGCAGGCCATCCAAGTCTCTGGGTTGTTGATGTCCACCATGAACATTCCATCCTCCCCCAGCCCTGCCCCATCACTGTGCCTAGAGTCCCCCTCTTTGGTTCCAGCTACACTTGAATGTATGTACTCTAACCTTTAATCTTTAAATTAAGAACTGATATCTCACAAAGGTGTACCAAGACACATGCCAGCTGTTGTGAGCATGGCAATAGATGGTGACATCCAGTTATTGGGGATGCACTGGTCTGGATGTCCAGGTATGGCCTCTCTTCCTCCACTTTCCTTCTTATCATCCTTATACTCAGTTTTTAGCTCAGCTATGAATTCCTTATCAGACTCTGCCACAGCATGCACCTGCACTTCAGCCTCAACCTAACATATCAGCTCCAGATACCCCATCTTCCAGCATTTATGTGCCTACCCCTGGTATGTGGCATCCCATTGTAATTGATTCCTATACTGATTTCATCCATCTCAAAGTTTGCACTCTCTTTAATTGTTCACCAATCCTGAACCCATTTTTAATATGGAAGCTGGAAAGGTTACTGTTATCAATTATGACCTCCCTGAGAACCAGTACCTAGTGCAAGATGGACAGATCATGACTACACCTCAGATGGTTAGGAAGTCTGGCACCAGTGTCCAGACTTATCCCCCAAGCTCTCCAGACATCCTGTCCATGCCTGCCACTACCACAGCTGGTGATGTGTCCCCTTCCTTGAGTGCAATATTCAATACATCCCTAGATAGTGACAACTTTATCCAATGTCTTGATCAAGTTGAAGCTACCAAGATGAACCTTTGAGAGCATGGAATCCCACCTAGCCATACATATCAGTAGATAATGCATGAGGAATTGGATTGGCAGACTCAGCTTGCACACAATGTATTCATGAATGACATAAATGTGTGAATGAAGCCAGATGCCACTGCCAGCCATTAGCTCTATTTTCATATCTAGCCTCTTCCTCCAAATATATCATGTGCTACATTGAACCTTGTGTGCTGTTAATGTGGCTTGAGGTGTAGGTTTTTGAGTTCCAAATGTATCACATGCAAATTCTAATTTATAGAATATATGAACTGTGGGAATACATATTTAGACTGCACTCCAACCATGACCACCCCACCACATTCCCCTCCTCATGCCAGAGTCTGTACTCTGCAGCTGCTGTGGCAAATACCTTTACCCCAGCAATGTTCACTGACATAAGTGTTGTGTTCTTCAGCAGAGGGCAAATACAGTTGTGGCCATTGTTCCTCTATACTGTCCTTTAGCAGCACCATCTTCTCCACCATCCACACTGGAACTTGCTTCCAGTGAGATTGCTTTATCACCTCTTAATGACATTGCCATGCTACAAGATGAGGACATGGACACTAATGTACTACCTATAGCCCCTCAACCTTCTCATATGTCCCTGTTGCTATAGTCACCATTCTATGCTATTACTCACATGGAATTGATAGCCCACAATGAATCCAGTAATACCAGTTCAGATATTCCCCCCCTCAATTCAATTCATGGCTACCAGTATCCCTGTACTTCAGCATGTTTCAACTGTGACAGGTCTTCCTCCTGGCTCTAATCCTCCCTCTCCTGGCTCCAAGTCCCATTCTCTACCTCCATCCATTCTGCTTGTAACAGATCTTTCTCCTGGCTCCCATCCTCTCCCTCCTCCCTCCCATCCTCTGCCTCTCTTGAGTCCTCATCACTCTACCTCCATTAACCTGTATGGTAGCTTCAATTTCATTCCCCTCAATGATGATGACAATTACAATGACGACAATGACAATGACTGCCCAGGCCTCCATGACACTTTCACTGGCAATGACATGGATATACACTCACTTCCTGAATCCCTTGCAGCAGAGAGTCTGGACACAATGGACTTCAACATCTTTGCTCTTCCACCATTTGATCCTGATAGAAATCCAGGCATTGCCACTGGTCTCCCACCATTGCCAGACATTGACAATACCTCATATCTCAAAGGAGCATGTATGCATGAGTCTACTATCTCATCTTGGCTATGCTACACTAATTTATATACACTTCTAAGGTCTTTCTAACAGGATTCCTCTAGACTCCTCCCTCTTTCAACAAATCAGAGTATTCAAGCTTCAGATTGAAACAAATATGGGCTTGAATACTTTTGAAAAATTACACTATATGTTCCCAGAGCTTAACCTGCCCTCCCTGCCCTCCCTCCAACAAACAATATAGAATCTCACTAGGCTTTCACTGACCATCTACAACTGCTGCCCAAATAGTTGCATTGCATACTACAGACCATATGCTGAATTGAACAGCTGTATGCATTGTGGATCCCCATACTTTAAAAAGGATGGCAAGGCACTGAGTCACTTTGTACACTACCCATTAACTCCCCAGCTACAGGCCTGGTATGCCAGGTGCACTTCTGCTAAAGCCATGCAATACTATTCAACACATCACAATTGACCACCTCCCAATTCTGACCAAGAGACTGAAGATATCTACAACTTTGCATTGTATTACTCCCTTCAGAATCAACTTGTCACCAGTAATGGACACATCCTCCCCTTCAAGTATTTCAAAGACAACCATGATGTTCTCCTCATCTATATAATGGACAGGTTTTAACTGTTTAAGTGATTACCCCACACCAGCTGGCCAATGATATTCATCAATGGCAACCTGTTGTCTGTAGACCATATGCATGTGGACAACATCCTCTGCATTGGGTTCATTCCTGGGCCTAATAAACCCAAGGAGTACAACTCATTCTTCTGAATCACTATTGATGAGGTCTGCCACTTAGGCCCCACCAATGTGACATTTATCCTTCAGTGTTTTGCAATCCTTGTATCAGGTGACTCCCTAGCCACAGCAATGCTTAGTGGGACCAAAGGGTCTGGAGCAACAGTCCCCTGTTGCACATGTAAGATTATGGGCATTTGTGTCAGCAGCACCTCCAACTGTAGTCATTACATCCCCATTATACAACCTTTATTGCATCCTAAATGTGACATCAATGCCACCAACCTCCCAATCTACAATCACAACTGCTTTGTATCACAAGCACAGGAAATTGACAACCCATCTACCATAACCAAGGCCAATTGCCTATCTGTGAAGTACAGAATCAACAAGATGCCTATTATCCTCAGTCTCCCTGGTGTCTCAGTTCCTTTTTTGCTCATTTGGAACTTCATGCACCTACTCAAAAACTTGATTAGGAACTACATTATGCTTTTATGTGGGGAGTTCAAAGGATTGGACAATGGCAAGCAGAATTACCAGATTCCTTGCTGCAATTGGGAGAGGATCAGTGTAGTGACAGTGGAAGCCAATAATACGATTCCCACACAATTTGGCCACTAGATTCCAAACATCACCAAGGATCACACCTTCTTCACTGCTGAAGCATACCTTGTCTGGTTTACTCTATATGCCCCTGCTCTCCTCCATAATTCATTGGCACTACAGTATTACAAACACATCCTTTACATTGTCTCCATTATCAACCAATGCATGGCATTCACCTCCACTGCCTTGAGTAGAAAGCAGCTTCAGGAGGATATTGTGGAGTGGTATAAGGAATATGAGGAGTGAGTTGTGTACCACCTTATTTGACTTCTCACTGATTATGAAGGGTTCTTTTTTAGAACCTTTTATCAGTATAAAAATGCTTGCCTCACAGTCTACATCTTGGCCATGTACACCTGGCTCCACATCTCTGACCTCATAGAGAATGGTAGTCCTTTGTAGGCATACTAGTCCTGGGTCATAGAGCAATTCTGTGGCCAGCTCACTCATGCTGTCCCCTCACACTGTTATCCCTATTCATCAATCAACCACCATATCTTCAAACTACAAACTCTACAAACCCTTCACAATATGTATAATCTCCAAAAAGCACTACCAACCTATTCACTGATGTACAATACCACTACTGATACCTCAGATTCTTATAAAGAGTACAAAGACTTAACTTTTCTTGACTGTCACTGCAAACCATTATAAATTAATGAAGATGACAAAGAGGGTACATCTCTTTGTCATTGTCTTGCTATACATCTTGCAACCCAGTGGGGAGAGTTGGTTGGTGATGTGTGTGACCTCCTCCCCAATTCAGTTATAGAGTATGGCAAGGTCCAAATTGTGAATGGGGACCGTCTGTACACAGCTCTGAGGTATTTGATGAGGGATGAAGGCCATTATAATATGTTGTTTGCTCAGTATGAGCTCATTGTTGACAGATATGCCAACAACCTCAATGTCAAGCCCATATTCATCACTGCCACATTTTATGGCCAGGTGATGCATGCCTTCACATTCACCCTTCTAACTCTCAACTTAATAGAGGTACAGCCTGCTTGAATCTATGTCATGCTTGACATCCTCTCATGTAAGCATTCTGTAGATTAGTATGGCCTTCCTTGGGACCAGATGTTCAGAGCACAAGAAATCATCAATGCCACCACCCTTTGTGCAGTTGTTGGTTGGATTTGAGTTAATAATAAGTGGGCTGTCATCAAGCATGAAGGTAATGTTAAACATGAGATCTTTATTAGTCATGTAGATGAGTTAGATGTAGCTTAGTTTGAACAATATACTCATGTATTCATTGATATGTACCAATAAGCACATAATGGACTAGATTTAGGGCCAGTTTCTTGCTGATGCATAATGTACACTCATGTATTGTGTGTTTTTGTAGTGTTAGGGGTTGGGGTCTCTTCTTGACTAGGGGCCACATGGTGATGAATCACCCAGTATTGTAGGGACCAGTGATTATCACCTGTGCAGGACCTTACTATAATATAACTTGAGTGATGTAGTACTATAGTTCTGCATCCAGCAACTTGACCTACTATCTCCTCTTCTCTCTCATACCACTTGAACTCTGGAATACACCTTGTCTACTCATATACTCCTACAAATACTCCTCACATCTAAAGTCTTCCTTCTTACTCCTATTTAACATTCTCACCACATCCTACTAGAGTATGAGGTTTGTACATTGTCCTCAGGTATTCCCACTTTGTCATCTACCTAGACACAAGTGTTCCACACCTCCTCTCAGTACCCAAGTATTAGATGCTACCTCATTTCCATATTCTACTAAGTGTCTACACCTGTAGCACCCAACTTTAACCATGACACATCACAGACTTGGGGGTTTGAGCAATCAATAGTGGGCCCATGTGTATATATGCACAAGAGTACTGTCAGTGACTCTCTGGATGTAGTGACAGTTTGAATTAATAATCTAATTGCAGCAGCAAAAGGAGGAGAGGTGATGAAGAAACTGGCTACAGATCTTGTGTTAAAATTCAAACTCTCACAGCAAAGCAAGCCTAGTTATGTAATTAGCATTGCCATTCAATATGACCACACCAAATGAACACTGACCATCTCACAAACTGCCTATATCAACAACATCTTCAAAAACTTTAATATAAGCAATGCCTACTCTGTCTCCACCTCACTCAACTCTAATATACCACTCTAAAGATTAACCAATGATGACACACATGCTGGTAAGGTACTTTACATGCAAGTGATTAAATCACTGCTTTATATTTCACTTGACAATTAACCCAACATCACATGTGCTACTCAGGCCCTGAGTAGTATAGGTCTGACCTGAGCATGGCTCACTGGAATGCCATAAAGCACATCTTTTGTTATCTTAAGGGTATATATGATTTTGGAATCATCTATGAGAGAGCTAGTGATCAGACAGATGACTTTAAAGTGTATACTAATACCAATTTTAGCAGCAATGAGGACTGGAAGTCCATTTCAGACTATGTCTTTCTACTTACCAGTGGACCTGTATCTTGGAGCTTAAAAAAGTAGGGTCTCATCACACTCTTGTCAACTGAATCAGAGTACATCACTGCCACACATGCAACAAAACACCTTATTTAGCTCTAAACTCTACTTGATGACCTTGAACATATATAATCTTCTATTTCTACTTCTTACTACAACAACCAATCTACAATTACCCTTTCAAATGACTCACAGTTCCATACACATACAAAACACATTAACACCAAATCATTTGAGAAAAAGTCCAGGGCAGAATACTAACTCTCCAATATTGTTTAATAATCTGAATAACAGTAGATACCTTCATAAAGCCACTACTTAAACCTGTACACAAGAAGCTTCACAACCTTCTAGAGATACAACAGCCAGTTTGAGGGAGAGTGTTGAAGGATGGACAGCCTGACACATTGATTTAGTAATATGTTGACATGATACAGAAAAATGTTATGTATTAAACTTTTATTTACTTAGAATAACATTTCACTGTTGTCCAGGACAAATGTTTAATATATAAACTGTAGATACTTCAAACAAGCTTTTAGACTTTTCCCACTTCTGTTCATCTGTCCTCCAATAAATATGGTGAGTGAAAATATATCCTCTGGACTTCCTCTAAACTTTTGTTTTAATTTTAACTGATGGACTTTAATTATAAAAAAGGATCCTCCTTCAATCTTCATCTCAAAACAAGCTCAAGTCTTTCTTAACTAGTTGTTCTCCTAGATAAGCAGTCAAGGGTGTTGTAGTATATATGTGCTAGTGTCAAGTAACTATTAGACTGTGCTAAGGAAACCCAACACTCGGCTCATGCTATCCTAAATAAGACCAACAAAACAAATAGAGAGAAACAAACTGAATTTCTACACTCTCACTCAGTGCAGTTACTTCTCCAAGCCCATCCTTCCAACTAAATCCTTGAAGTGGTCTGGCTTGAGTGCTTTGGTCATTGCATCAGCAATGTTGTTGCAGGTTTGGACATACTCTAGGGTAATATCGTCAGAGTTGACATGTTCCCGGATAAAGTGGTATTTCCTGCAGATGTGTCACACTCAATTGTGGTTTGAGGGATTTTCAGCAAGAGATAGAGCTGCCTTGTTGTCCCTGTAGATGAGAACAGGGTCTTCAAGGGACATCCCAAGTTCTTTGAGAAGTGAATCTAGCCAGATCGCTTGTTTTGCATAATGTGTGAGCACCATATACTTGGCTTCCATAGTCGAATCTGCAATGGTGTCTTGTTGCTTGCTGCTCCAACAAATGGCACCATGTCTGAGAGTGAACATGTATCCGGAAGTAGATCGGGAGGTGTTGGGGTTGCCCTGAAAGTTGGTGTCACAATAAGTGGCAGGTACCGGTAAGGTCCCATTCCACAGCAGTCCACCTAGGACAAGTCCCATATCAGTGGTCCCCTTTAAATAATGAAGCATGTGTTTCGCAAGTTTCCAGTGCTCCGGTCCAGGGTTTCAACTGAAGTGACTGAGCACACTGACCATAAATGTGAGGTCGGGTCTGGTAGCCACCATGGCATACATGAGACTCCTGATGATCTCCAAGTAGGGCTTGTTGTGCATTTCGACTTACTCACAACTGCTGTCCTTTGGTGAGTCTGCAGTGGTCAGGCAAGCACCACTGGGTAGAGGTGTGGATACCAGATTGCAATCAGCCATCAAGAAGTGTTCCAGGACGGTTTTGTTATACTGCATTTGAGTAAGCTTCAGGGTCCATTTGGCACGATTGCAGGTAATCTCCATGCTGAGGAATTGATGCAAGGGGCTGAGGTCAGTCATTTCGAACTTCGACATTAGTTGACCCTTGATGTAGTTGAGCTGGCCAGTGTCACTACAAATGACAGCCATGTCATTGACATGCACAAGGAGGATGGTGACGGAAGTGGAGGTGGTAAGTGAGTAGATGCTAAAGTCCAATCCACAATGTTCAAGTTTGAGGTCTGCAAGCACTACAGATAATTTCTCGTACTAGGCACATGAGGCCTGCTTCAAGCTGTAGAGGCTCTTACCTAGTTTCCAGACCATGTCTTCCTTGCTGGCAACCTTGAAGCCTTCTGGCTGTTCCATGTAAATGTCCTCCTTGAGGTCACCATTCAGGAAGGCCAACTTCACATCCATCTAGTGGATCTCCCAATCTAGTGATGTGGCAATGGAGAGCATGGCACATACAGAGTCTAACTTCACTACCAGTGTGAAGGTTTCCTTGTAATCGATTCCTTCCTTCTGGGAGAACCTTTTCGCTATGAGTCATGTCTTGTGGGTGAGTGTTTTGCCCTGGGTGCCTTTCTTCTCCTTGAACACCTACTTATTTCCAACAATGTTCTTGGTGACTGATCAGTCAACTAGGGTCTCCAGTGTCCCAGTCTTCTCAAGGATTCCGATCTCCTTTTTTGCTGCTTCCTCCCACTGTTTCTTATTGGAGCCTTCCATCACTTCCTTAAATGACTTCAGATTGCTGACAGTGAGTGCATGGTGTAGTGCCACAAAGGCAGCATGTTTAGTCTGGCCAGGGTTGCTGACCACTGTCCAAGCACTTCTGGCAATGAAACAGTCTGTCTGATGGCGTATGCGTTTGGATGGAAGGGCAGCATTTGTGGGGTTGGGTGTAATGGCAGGATCTGGCACAACAGTGGGATCTGGTGTGGTGGTGGGATCCAGTGCAGCGACAGGTACTGGTGCAGTGGTAGGTGTGGGTGTAGTTGCAGGTACCATAATTGTGATGTTGTCATCAACGAAATTGTTGGTAGACACATTGAATGTGATTTCTTCAGTAGCCTTATCCGTGTACAGGCACTTATTGAAGATCATGTCCCTGGAGGAAACAAACTCTTGCTTGTTAAAGTCATAGAGTCTCCAGGCTTTCTTGTCAACCTCGTAGCTGACAAACATGCAATGACGACCTTTTAGTTCAAGTTTAGTGTGAGGACCCTTGTTAAGGACGTACCCAATACATCCAAAGGGTCGAAGGTGCGAGATGTCAGGTTTGTTGCCATGCCAGACTTCGTAGGGCATAAATCCAGGGACAGCATGGGATGGTAGGTGATTGATGGTGTAAACAGTGTAGTGCAAAGCTTCCCCCCACCAACAATCACCTAGATTCGCCAACTGGAGGCATGAGTGCATCATTTCCACTATGGTGCAGTTTGCTCATTCTACAACTCCATTTGATTGAGGCATGTAGGCCGTTGTCATTTGGTGTGTAATTCCTTTGGTGGTGCAAAACTTTGCAACCTCACTCTGGAATTCTCCACCACCATCGGAACACAGGGTCTTTAATTTCCGCTCTTGAAGCTTCTCAGCCCTCGCTTTGAACACTTTCAGGCACTCCAGAACTTCTGCTGAGTTCTTGGATTTGAGTCAGTAGACTACTATCCAATAGGTATGGTCATCAACAAGTGCGAAAAAATACTGGTACCCATAGTGCTTCAGAAGTAGGCCGCACAGGTCCATGTGCACGAGGTCCAGAGGCACTTCCACATGGGTGTGACCTTTTGGAAACAGGTTTGCAAGTTGCTTGCCCACCATACATCCAGAGCACAGGTTCAGGTTCTTCTCAAGCTCAATCTCGAAGCCTGTCACATAGTGCTTCGCTGCCATTTCTGACAGCGTCGAGTGTGAAGTATGGCCCATTCGCTGGTGCCATTTAATTTTGGGTAGTGGTTTGGCAGCAATGTGAGCACTGTGGCCACAGGTCGCAATGCAATGGTAAAGACCACCCTTCTGAGGAATCATGAGGTGCACCTCCTTTCCTTGAATCAAGTGTAGCAAATCATTCACAAGCTCGATCTTGTGGTCTGTCGACACTGCAATTTGGCCAAGGGACATGAGACAAATAATACCGGGCGCATGTAACACATTCTTCAGGGTCACCACATGAGTTTTCCCTTTCTCCCCAGAACAGATTCTCAGAAGAATCATCCCTGTGCCGATAGTGTTAACCGTGGTTCCCTCCTTCCCAAGCATGATGGGGTCAGGGATGGCAAGCAGTTTGTATTCAATGAAGTCGTTGCGATCCAGCGAAAAATGGCAGGTTGCTCCAGAATCCATAATCCAGGTGATCTTGTTAGCAGAACCCATATTCATGGCATTAGCAGAGTGTGGTGATGTTGCAGCTAGGAAGGCTAAATGGGGATCAATGTGGCTCCTTGTTCCAGCTGCGTTCGTGGCATGTTTGCCCTTTCAATGGTTTCCCCCATTTCCACTGTTTCCTTGGTTCTGGTTTTAGTTTTGGCTTCCCCCAGTTCCCTGACCTTGACCCGGATTGTGGCACTCAGAAATGACATGGCCCATTAAGCCACATTTAAAGCAGGGTCCTTTCTTCTTTTTGCCCTGGAAACCTCCCCGCAGTTTGGCTAGTGCTGCCAATTGGTCCACGGAGTTGGATCTGCCCGAAGCATTCATCCACTGGCTTTCTTTGTGGATGATGTTTTGAATGTTGAGGTACATCGAGGCTTTAATCTCTTTGATTTCTGAGAGGGTGGAGGTGCTCAGGGGTTGGTATGATGAAGGTAATGCATTGATCATTACAATAGCATACAAGCTGTGGTTATCAAGAGTGAAACCGGTCTCACAGATTTGAATGAAGAGTTTGTACATCTTGTCGAGTTGCATCATCATTGGTTGGGAGTCATTGAGTTTGAACCTGATGAGGTCTTAAACTAGTCCGAATGCATTGATGGGGCCTGTCAGAGCATAAAGTGTCTTGAGTAGTTCCCAAGCTTCATGAGCTGACTTGGAAGTGCAAATGTGCACCTGGCAACTGGAATTGATCGACAGGATAAGCGCACTCAGTGCAGCAGTATCCTTCTCTTCCCACTTTGTGGGGGACGCATCGCCAGTTGGTTTCTTGGTTTTCCCTAGAAGGACGTCCACAAGGCCCACAACCATTCCTAGGAGTGCTAGGATGCTAATCTTCCAGGCACCATAGTTCTCTTGGTCCTGGAGTTTGGGGAAGTCCTTGGGGATGGTCATAGAATCTGAACCCATGATGAACGTGAAACTGTTCAATGTTGAACTGGAAGCTTATCATGTTTACAACATCAAAGCCGACTCATTGGCACAATCTAGATAGGCAGCCACACTGTTCCCTGATCTAGAACTCTCATGGTGAGTGTAAGAAGAACTGGTGGAATGCATAGTTTGTCTGGTGTAAGGGTTGAGTAGAGTACTCTGAGCAACTGGGCCGATAACCTGTTGTGGTATATACATGCTAGTGTCAAGTAACCGTTGGACTGTGCTAAGGAAACCCAACACTCGGCTCATGCTATCCTAAATAAGACCAACAAAACAAATAGAGAGAAACAAACCGAATTTCTACAAAGGGTCATCTTATCTCCCTACTCACCATTAACACATAGGACCAAATACACTGAGAGGCACTCAGCCAGCAACTTCTAAAACCTTAGGGCCAACTTTGACTTTGAACAACCCTTCTCTCCTTACCTACACCTATACCCTCCCTCCTCCTCCTCTAACCTCTCAGCTACAAGCCAATGCTGGGCCTCCTTTGAATTGAATGGGGTGACTTGCTCCTTACCCTGGTATAATTCCTCTTAGCCTCTTCCATGGACCTTTGTCTTTAAGCAGTACAAATTAGTAAAGAATAGAAGCAGCTGCTCATCATCTAGGAGATGGAACTGTAGCACCTTATCAAGCTCTTGTGTCTCATTGAGCTCAAGGGCCAGCCCAGCTTCCACCAAGTCTACCAAGTCATGTTGAGGCTTCTCCCAAACTGTTCAAGTCTAGCTATACCCTCATCCTGTAAGGATTGCAAACTACCTTGAAGCCTGTCCTTATTAAATGAAGCTAATCATCCTATGCTCATTGAATAGGGCTATGCCTTAGATAGTCATTGTGCCTTAAACCCTCCTCTTACTTATTATTATAGACAAGGTGTGTGGCACCACCCTGTGGTCTTCAAGACCTGAGTCTGTACACTACCCTCCCAATCTGACTCTTAATATGACTTTGGGGGAAATTATCAACATGGCCCTGGAATGGTTTTAAGGCAAGCCTTTGTATGCCCAGTTCCCTTTACCTTAGGACTCTGCAAGGACTTATTAGCTGATGACTGCAAGTTCAAGTCTTTAAAGGGCATGTGCCCCTTGCTGTTATGAGCCTTATTGCTTTATGATAACTGTCCTTAAATCTACTAGGAAACTAAGGGGGGTGGGCATATATAAGGTACCTTTATACTTTAGCTTGGTAAGTTCTGCAACTTGTATCACTTTGCTTGAAGCTGACAAGTAGCTTAGTCTCTTGTATGGAAATAATTTTATTTAGAGTATTGAGACTTATCAGAGAGGGATTCCTGATTTCCTTTGTGATATTTCATAAGAGGTATCTAGCTATGCTGATATTGCTAAGCAGCTAGATATTCTTAAGTCCAACAACTTCTGAAGGGCAGCCCTTGTAGGCCTATCAGTCTCTAAGTTCTCCTTTTATGGCAGTATTCTTTGTAGATCCTTAAAAGGTGGAGAAGTCTCAGACCCTCAAGAACCTGCCTCTCTTTATGAGTAAGGGGTTATCAAATACTTGGACAACAAGGTTAATTAACTAGGTTACTAATCACAGCTACTTTATTATGCAACAGATCACATTCTATTTGCTGAGCATAGCAGAGTGCAGGTAAGCTCACTGCTACATATATAAAGCAGTATCTCTAAACTGACAGTAACATACTCTTTTAGTCACATAATTATATATATGGTACTAGATCAGTTATAGCACTATGAGTTTTGAGGCTTACCTGACATGTGTAGTACCATTAGAAAGCTGTAGTTCAGGGCTTTCAGATAGTGTATTGTATACTACATTTAGTATGCCTACACAAGCAGGATAAATTGATCTATGACGCAACAACATATGGTCAAATCAGTTACATGACCCTGACAGACAGAAGATCTCAGCTAAACTAATATTTAGTGTAACGCGGGGCGGGGGGGGGGGGGCGGCGGGGC